>CM076577.1:610057411-610197186 GCA_034641835.2 Pinus albicaulis | reverse complement strand
TGGAGAAACAAGCTTAGCTTTGGTTAAGGCCATTAAAGACTTCAGAGTTTATGTTCTCTATTCTCATATCATTGCCTATGTCCCAATTTTTGTAGTAAAAGACATTCTTACTCAGGATGGTCCTGATGGAAGAAGAGGCAAGTGGATTTCCACTATCTTAGAATATGACATAGAGATAAAACCCACAAAACTCATCAAAGGTCAAGGATTAGCCGGACTTATGGCTGAATCTAATTGCAATGCCCTAGACATAAATTTTATTGCCCAAGTATATGATCAGGAAGAGATGTCGACTACAATGATCAATGAAGCCTTCTCAGACTCACCTTGGTATATAGATATCATATTTGTACTCCTAAACTTACAAGCTCCTCCTGGATTTTCAAGAACCAAAGCCAGATTCTTAAAACTAAAGGCAGTAAGATTTTGTATTTTAGACAATGTACTTTTAACAATGTTACCGATGAAATAGGTAACCGCAATGTTACCTACTTTTTTTTGGTAGCATAAAAGGCACCCGATTTTGAAAAGTGGTGATGCTGAATCACCATTTTTTTTTTTGTGCACATTTTTGACACTCTGAATTTTTTATTTATGAAGTATGAATATTTGTTTTAAAATGTTAGTGATTTTCATGCTAATTTTGAAATGTATTGATGCAGCATCAACTTTTTTTTTTTTTAGAGCAGTGATTTTCATGCTAATTTTGAAACGTATTGATGCTGCATCAACCTTTTTTTTTAGAGCAGTGATTTTCATGCTAATTTTGAAACGTATTGATGCTGCATCAACCTTTTTTTTTAGAGCAGTAATTTTCATGCTAATTTTGAAACTTATTGATGCTGCATCAACCTTTTTTTTTTAGAGTGGTGATTTTCATGTTGGTAATAAAACACAAAAATTAGATAATATATATATATATATATATATAAACAATAAAAATGTAAAAAAAAACAAAAATAGCTCATAAAAATAAAAAATTTAAACAAAAATAAATAAATAAATAAATAAATATTTGAAAAATATATCAAAGGAAATGACAAAATTTGAAGAAAAAAAACACATAATTTAAAGAAAAAAAACAAAAATTGACCAAAATATTAAAAAAAAAAAAATCAAAAACATTTTTTTATAACTTATTAAAAAAATATATATATTAAAAAATATATATATATATTAAAAAAAAAAATTAAAATAATTAAAATTAGAAAATTAAAAATTAGAAAAAAAAAATTAAAAAAAATAAATTTAAATTTAAAAATTTAAATTAAAAATAATAATAATAATAAGGAAAAAAATACAAATTTTAAAATTTACAAAAAAAAACAAATTAAAAAAAAAAACAATTAAAATTGAAAAAGAAAACGAAAATTAAAAAATTAAAAAAAAAAAAAAAACCTTTCATTAAAAAACAAAAAAAATGAAAAAAACCACGTGCAAATAATTAAAAAACAAATTTACATAAATTTAGTGTTTTTTTTTTTTTTAATGAAACCATTTATAGATTTTAAAAATGAAAAACTAAATAAACGAAAAAATTAAGAAAAACAATTAAATTAAATTAAAATTTAAAAATTTTAATAAATAAATTTTAAATTTTAAATTTAAAAAAATAATTATTCTATAATATTAAATATAAAAAAAATTAAACAAATTGAATTTAAAATAAAAAAAATTGAATGAAAGAAATAATTTTAAATTTTTTGAAATTCAAATTTAAAAAAAAAAAAAGCAAACTAAAATAAAATATTAAAAATTAAAAAATAAAAATAAAAAATAAAAATAAAATTCCGAGAATCGGCCCTCCGCCTGTCGGGGGCCGGGAGGCGGCCTGGGCCGCCCCCATGGCGCCGCTCGGCCGGCCACCGCCGCCCAGCGGGCGTGCCTCGCCCCAACCACCACAACATTTTTTTTTAATTGATTTTTTTTTTTTTTTTAATTGATTTTTTTTTTAATTTTCTTTAAATTTCAAAAAAATAAATTTTTTTTTAATTATTTAAAATAAAATTCGTTTTGTTTTAATTTTTTTTAATTTTATTATTTTTTTGTTTTAAATTTATTATTATTATTTTTTTGTTAATAATTTTTATTAAATTTTGCCCATTTTTTTTATTTAATTGATTTTTTTTTTTTTTTCATAATTTTTCTTTGCTATTAACTTTTAGGTTTAGTTTTTTCATATAATTTTATAAAATTCAATAAATTTTATATATATTTTTTTATTTCGATTTAATATTTTTTTAAATGTTTTACTTTTTTTATTATTATTTTTTTGTTAATTACACAAAATTTTTATATTTTTTTATTTTAATTAAAATTGTGTATTTAAAATTAGATTTTTTTTTTAATGAAACTTAATTTTTTTAATTTTTTTTTTTTTTTTATTTAATATTTTTTTCTTTTTCTTTTCAATTTTCCATTTTTAATTGATTTTTAAAGTTTTTAAAGTTTTTCGTTTAACAATATTTTTTTTTTCTTTCAAAATTTATTTGGTTATTCATTTATTTATTAAAGTTTAATATTTTTGTTTTTAAATTTAATTTGTTATTTTAACATTAACCATTTTTTTTTAATTTAATAAAATTTGATGTATATACCTATTTTAATTTAAGTTCATATATATATTTTATTTTTTATAATTTAAATTTAATTTATTTTTTATAGTTTATTTGTTTTTTTAATATATATTGTTTTAAATTTAATATTTTCATTGTATTTTATTTTTATTTTTTATTTTTAATTATTTTTTCTTTTCCTTTTTTCCTTTTAATTTGAATAGTGTTTTTTTTTTAATTTTGAATTTTTAAATTTATTAAAATTTAATATATTTCCTTAAATTTAATTATTTGTTTTAAATTATTTTTTTCTTTTTTTAAATTTAATAAGCATTTTCTTTTCCTTTTTTAAATTTAATTTCTGTATTTTATTTTTTATAATTTCCTTCTTTTTTTAACTTGTTTTTTTTTTTAAATTTAATATTTTTATTTTGTTTTTATTTTTATTTTTTACTTTCTATATTTTTTTAAATTTTAATCTTAATTTTTTTTTGGTTTATTTTTTAAAATTTTTTTCCTTAAATTTTATGTTTTTTTTAATGATTGAATTAAAATTTTTACTTTGTTTTTATTTTTATTTTTTTTATCTTCATATATTTTTAAATTTTAAGCTTTTAAATGTTTTTATTTTTTTTCTTAAATTTTAGGTTTTTTTTTAATGTTTGAATTTTAAAAATTAAAAAATGTTACTTCTATTTTTAAAAATGCCAAAAGTATGACACAATTTTTTTTTTTGTTATTCCGGCATCAACTGGTTTTGTTTTGAGGGTGTTTTTTCAATCCTTTTTTCAAGAAACAATTTTGTTTTTACCATAATTTTATAAAATGTTGAAATTTGACCTTAAAAAAAAACGAAGTGCATTCTGGAATACACACTTTTTGTTTTTGGGGTGTTTTTTCAATCCTTTTTTCAAGAAACAATTTTGTTTTTACCATAATTTTATAAAATGTTGAAATTTGACCTTCAAAAAAAACCAAGTGCGTTCTAGAAGACACTTTTTTTTGGGGGGGTGTTTTTTCATGTTTTTTGAGACTTTTTGGGCTAGAGTTCCCGTTTTGAGGTCAGGTTACCTATTTGATCGGTAACAGTGTTGTCACTTTTTCACTGAGCACAGTGCCTGAATGCACTGTCGGGTCACTTCTACCCTAAGCGCAGTTCCTGAATGTGTTCAGGTCCAGCCAGGTCACTTCTTCCTTAAGCACAACGCCTGAACGTGTTCAGGTCTTTTCGGGTCACTTCTGCCCTAAGTGCAGTTCCAATTTGCAGAGGTCATTTGGAGGCCTTCCCTATGTTGGAATTGGGACCGTGATAACTCGTTGGAAAGATTATTTTGTATAATTTTCAAATATACTTTTTTTTCTTTGATTGGAGTTGATTTGAACTATCAAAATTTGATTCTCTGAAGACTGGTCAAAAAGTGCTGAATGATGGTGAAAAAATGTAGAGTGTTGTTGAAGGAAACTTTTGGAGGCCATACCCAACTCCAAATTGAGCTCATAATAGCTCATTGGAAATATATTCTAGTCTAATTATCTTTTGATCCATCAAGAAAGTCATTTGGACAATCTGTCTATGAGAAAACCCAGTTTTCCTAAGGTCTTTCTAGAAGTGCAGCAATTCTCCCATGACACCAGTTTTTTTGACATTTCTCCGAAACCATGATACCTGTGTAAAAATGGAAGGAATTTTTTCTTCTTGGACCTATGATGGACAAAAAAAGCTCTCACTGTTGTCAAATTAGTCTCTGTTTTTTCAGAAACATAGTTTGAAGCAAAATTGGCCCTAGGTGTGGCAAATGACTTGACTCTTGGAATGAATTCTTGGAAAATGATGGAGGAATGATGTTTATGAGTTGGTATGGCTTTATGATTGCTGATATGACCTTTTAAAACTTCTGAAAAAGTGTGAAGCTTGTCCATTACCTCATATGCAGACTCTGAAACTGAATGATAGTCTTCTTTGGAAATGATGACCTTGGAACACATGAAACCCTAATTGACCTAGCGGGGGGTTCTTTTACCTTTATTTGACTAGAAATTGGCTTGGAATATTTAAGTGAAAAATGGAGTATTGACCAAGTGGTGTAATGAAGATCCAAAATCTAATGTACTTGATTTATCTAAAGAGCCTAAGAGATAGTTTTGAGACCATCAATGCTTGAGGAATTTTGGGGAATCATGGGAATGAGTTAGGCTTATAGGAAAACCCTAGATGGAAAATGGAGTCATAGGTAATGGACAAACATAGTAATGAGATTATGGGTATGAAAAAGGATGGAAATGAGAGCCACAAGCCATTTGCAGTCTTTAAGAGTTACAAGGTGATCATGAAATGGAAAAACGGTAGGATAGTGAAAAAGTTTCTCTAAATATAACGAAGGCAGTGAGATTTCTAAAACTCACAATGTTCATGGAATTTTGTTTTTAGAAATATAGAACCAATATTTAGTCATCTACGGATAGTGAAAATTACTGATGACTAACACCCAGCATGGTGACTCAATTCAAGGTGCATGCACCCCAAGCTTCAGTGCATTCACCGGAGTAGACAATTGGTTACTAACAGGTTGATGGAATGAAGGTTCGATTACAAGACCAAGAGAGACGCGACTTGGATTTTACAAGATCTAGTCAAAAGCTCAAATGAAAAGGAAACCTGTTTCATTTTTTAACGAGGTTGACATGGTGAAAGAACTATCCTCATGGCACCTTGTTTCATGTTTTAAGGAGCTTGACACAAGAAAAATGAACTCTGCTCCAAAGAGCTTGTTTCATTTTTAAGGAGCTTGACACAAGAAAATTAATTCTTCTCCGAAGACCTTGTTTCATTTTTTAAGGAGCTTGACACAAAAGATGAACCATCCTCATAACACCTTGTTTCATTTTTTAACGAGCTTGGCACAAGAAAAAGAACTCTGCTCAGACCACCTTGCTTCATCTTTTAAGGAGCTTGACACAAGAAAACAAACACTGCTCCATAGACCCTGTTTCATTTTTTAAGAAGCTTGACACAAGAAAATGAACTCTGCTCTGACCACCTTGTTTCATTTTTTAAGGAGCTTGACACAAGAAAACGAACTCTTCTCTATCGACCTTGTTTCATTTTTTAAGGATCTTGACACAAGAAAATGAACTCTGCTCCGAAGATCTTGTGTTATATAGGTAAATCCTCTCTATGGATAGAGACGATCCCTCTAGCCCTAGAGTGGGTCTAGAAACAAAGAGACATGCTAAAGTGTTGATTCCTAATTATTGAATGAAAAGAGGACACGGTAGATCGACTTCTTTGGATTCCAATGTTGTCGTCGTTGATGTAGTGGTGGTGGCCTCTCGCTCCTGTCTCGGCAAGTCACAATCCTTTCACAGTCATGCTCGGATACCTACACATAGAATCAAAAAACAAGAACAACATATGATATAATAACATTTCATTCATAACTGTTAGCCAGTCAAAGAGGGCTAAACATCTTGCATTAAAAAAATGTCATAACACAAAAGTGGAACCAAAGAGTAGTCACATATATGTATTAATGAAAGGAAGAGATACAACCAAAGCTTTGATGTCAAGGTCTCCTCTAGCGGGGTTCAGTCGGAGCGCATCTTAGATGATCGTCAAGGAATTCAAACAGGATAAAGGCATGGACTCAAGCTCTCTCAAAATAAATTAAATCAAGCTTTCTCAAAGTAATTCCTTCTAATTCTATCTCTCCCATATGTTTAATTCTCCAAGTTCATTTCTTCAGTTGTTCAGTTGTTCAGCTAGTTTCTGCAAAGAGAGATAGCTTCTTTTTATAGAGGAAAAGGAGGAGGTTAGGATCCCTACAAAGGAGGGAGGGAGGCCTATCCTTTAGGGAGTTCCCATAAGAGGTGGAAACCATAAACTAAAGGAGGGAGTTTGTGGTTTATCAGTTCAACCACTCCTAATGACTCATCCTCGAGGTGGTTGGAGTGGAATCTCTGCCTCTAATTTAAAAAAAAAAATCCATAAACAACTTGGCATGGGTGGAAAACTGGGACAGAGCGCTAGCTGGCATGGGGCCCAGTGTTAATATTCCCCTTCAGCGCGAGGGCATAACTGACTACCCGCACCAAGGAAAAAACAAGGATTTTTGAGTCTCTGCTCAGGGAATTGTTAGCAGAAGGAATATTACTCTCATGTAAAGGGATATAATGATGGTCTTTGTAAGGCATGACACTGTTTATTGATCATAGAAATGACCCTCCAATGGATGAGATGGGGATTGCAGGGATAGTGACAAAATGTTGTGTAATATATGCCCCCTAAAGCATGAGGTCCAAGGGAGAAGGAGGGGAGAAATGCTTTATGAGAACACATTCGAACTAGACACCGTTGTTGGAAAACCTGCAATTACAAATACAACTAGTATCTCTGATACATGTACATGTGGTATGGGCATATCCATCCATAATAAAGTGTATAAAAATTATGATTCGAGGTATGCACGCAGCCATCCAGCAGTAAGGATCAACAAATAGACTCAGGTATGGTCACAGCCAGCCAATCAAAAGAGTCATGTGATAATTCATGATAATACACAAAAATCCGCAACCTGGATTTTATCAGACAAAATTCAGGGTCTTGCACTCCATCTCGATCCGAACAAGTACAAATTAAAGCATGAAAATATATGAGTTGAAGTCGAACATGCATGAAAATCACCTAATTACTAGCCAATGATGAAAGTTGTTAACAGGCATGAGAGAAACCACCAATAATTCCAATGGCTCTCAACGTACAACTGGTACAATCCATGAAATGTGAATAGTGATCTGGCATCGAACACTTGTAGAATCACTCGATCGAAGGCCAATGATGTGGACCTTGCATCGAATGCGAAGAACCTGTCCAACCTCCAAGGTACCAGAAGGGAGTCTCTGGTTCAAATTCCTGGATAATGAGTTGAAGTTGACATGAAGTGACTCAATCGAAGGTGGGCCACAATGTTTCCCACATCATCAACACGAGACAGAGGAACATGATAATAGTGAATCATGACCAACAAATAATCAGAGGGATGTTGAAAAATATAGAGACAAACTTCTTTTAAACATATCAATAGCACGACACTGGATTTGGCAGTATTTGACATCAAGGCATATGAGGTCATGATGATGTGGAAAAGAGCAGATGAGAGGTAAAAATAGATTACCCAAACCCATGGAGGAAAAAGTGACGAAATGAGATGTCCCAAACCCGACACGAATGCAGACAAGTGTCATGTTCAAGAGTGACATACTGCCAACACAACTAATGAAAAAATTCCATTTTCCCCCACCATTTCTGGCAAGTACCTCTTTATTTTTACACAAGCTTGAAGAGGATAGAATATGCTTGTCATATAAGTTTTTTCTTCGGACAAATCCAACCTAGTACATTTTATGAGCCCTAGGAAGGAGGAACTCGAGTAACGTCATGGTGACGAAGTCTGATGTCATCGAGTTTTAACGAGTCTGACAAAGGGAGAAATCGACATCTTTTCATGTTTAGAGAGTTTGAAAAGGAGGCAGAAAAGAAAAATCCATCATGGCCCTTGTCGTGAATAGTCCCTCAGATCCGAAAAGGTAGAAAACAATATCTGAAAGAACCTCTTAGTCACGATAGGCTAAGGTATTCCTTTTTCGTAAATAATCCATCCTAGCCTAAAAAAAGGGTAAACTATACTGGGTAGATATCGTTTCACATCCATTTAACGAGTTCAAAATGACAAGATTCTCAACAATATTTTCAGTTTTTGAGAGTCAAATAAGAGCTAAAAGATGACTCCTCGTGGAGGAACGAGTGGTATTAGGGGTAGCTACTGGTTCCGATAATGGTGGAACTGCTCAGAACAAGTAAAGGTCAAGAGGTTGGCTAATAAGACCACTCATTGCAGTGGTTCCTTAGGAATGGGTAAAACAACCAAATGAAGGCATATGATTGGCCAGGCAGATAGTGACGATGGAATGAGAAAACCATGGTTCATCTGGCAAAACAGGCTGATAAAATGGAAATCATGAGAGGTAAAATAGGAATGGTTTCATTTTTACACAAGCTTGAAATCAGGAAACTCTCCTTGGAATTGGTTTCATTTTTACACAAGCTTGAAACAAAGATAAACTATGCTTAAAATGATTTGCATGCCCCCATCATGGTGACACAACCAAGGATGACTCTTGACCGATCGTTGAATCAACTAGCGGAAGACTCAAAGAAAGTTTTTGGTAACCAGCCGAAAGGTAGGGTGCAGAAACAGTAGGTTTTTCCAACACTCTCTTGGCTTCATCCATGTACGGAAAAAGGTGAATTGGATGATGCCCTTCACACAACTTACAGGGATTGGTAATCTTACCCTATTTCTTATGAGTCTTATCATTGCGAGTTGAAGATGTGCCACCAATATGACTTCTAGGAGCCAAAGGCAAAGGTGGATAGTTGTTGGACGATGCTTCTGGTTTATCAGTTCAACCACTCCCAATGACTCATCCTCGAGGTGGTTGGAGTGGAATATCTGCATCTATTTTTTAAAAAAATTCCATAAACATCTTGGCGCGGATGGCAAACTGGGATAGAGCGCCAACTAGAAATTTAGTCCCCAGCGGAGTTGCCAATTTGTTATACTGGTAAATCCTCTCTGCGGATAGAGGTGATCCCTCTAGCCCTAGAGTGGGTCTAGAAACAAAGAGGCATGCTCAAGTTTTGATTCCTAATTATTGAATGAAAAAAGGACAAAGTAGATCAACCTACCTGGAGTCCAACGTTGTTTTCGTTGCTATAGTGGTGGTGGCCTCTCGCTTCTGTCTCGGCAATTCACAATCATTTCACAGTAATGCTCTGATTCTTGTTTTTTGATTCTATGTGCAGGTATCCAATCATGACTGCAAAAGGATTGTGACTTGCTGAGACAGGAGTGAGAGGCCACCATCACTACAACAACGACGACAGCGTTGGACTCTAGGTAGGTCGATCTACTGTGTCTTCTTTTCATTCAATAATTAGGAATCAACACTTTAGCATGTCTCTTTGTTTCTAGACCCACTATACATCTAGAGGGATCGTCTCTGTCCGCAGAGAGGAATCACCCATATAACAAATTGGCGACTCCACTGGGGATCAGTGCGAGTTTATCATTTCATCTTGTTGGGTCAGTTTCAATGATTGATTTTCTTATCTGCCTTTCTTGGTTTGCTTGATTAGTTTACATATTTTGTTAAGCTCTAGAGTGTCAAGATTGACCTCTATTCATTAGGTTTTGGTTTTTCCTCTTTTTCCCATAGCTATCTGGCTTGGCGCATTTTTCTTCTCAAAAGTCGTGCCAATGGGTGTAGGTTTCTCTTTTTGCAGTCGCACCAACCCCTGTATGTCATGGATTAAAGCTTTACAGTCGTGCAGACTCCTGTAGGGTTTGGTTTGGCCTACTTAATGAGTCTTTTGATCAATTGTACTTGCTCTTGGGTTATTTTTTATGTGTAATTATGCCTTTGACACTATTTTTACTGCCGTCGGCTTGTTTTTCTCAGTCGTTTGTCCATTTTCTTACCAGTGTGAATTGAGGCCTTAGGGTTTCTAAGGGTTTGATACAGTGGGCCTTCTGTTCGGAAACCAATTCGTTTTGATTGTTGTAAATCTCATTCTTGGGTTGATTGCACTAAGTTTTTTTTATTCCTTTTGTTATAGGTCAATTTGGGCACCATTCCCAATGACCTGGTTAACTGGGCATCATCTCTAGGACCAATGATCAAGGGTCTATCTTTCCCTATCATTTCAGTTGCTACATGCCCTAAGATAAGAAACAAACAAATCAAGCAAGAATTTCATCAAGCAAAGGTTTCCATGGTTGGAAGCTTATTATATAGAATATGAGAGCTCACCAACGCAGGCTCTAAGGGGCCTAAGTGCGTTGCATATGCAGGTAGCCCCATGCAAGGCTGCTCTATAAAGCACTTCCCGACTCTCACAGGTGTGTTGGTCACATTGGGAGCGAAATTATCATTGTTTCGGAATCTCCACTTGGTCAGTGCCTTCTAGAAGAGTTGACATGTGTTAAGCTTCGGATCCAAGTGTCCATTTGACATCTACATTACTGGAAACATGCCTTTCCTATTTTTGGAAAGTTATTGATTGCAAAACAACCTACAATTCATCTATAGATTGAGCATAGGTCTAAGTTCTTGAGAAGGAAGAATTTGAGTAGAGAAATGTTGGAGGATTTTCAATTGAGAGCTAGATTTGTGAAGCTATTGATGGAGAGATTTATACTATGATGAGGCTTGGGAACGTTGTTGGAAGGTCACTTCAAATCAATCACTAGGTTGTAACCTCTCCTTCTATCATCAATAAAGAGTACTGCTTATTTTTTGCATATGTATTGGCTTTGATTTTCCATATTGAAAGATATTAGTTGATGTATACGGTTTATGCTTTACTAATTTAGCTAACTAGCTTGAATAGATATCTATATTATTGCATCTTCTGTTGTTTCAGTGTTCTTTCTTGCAGGAAGCATTCATCTCACAAACCGCTTGAATTTGAAGCTGCAACAGAAGCGACAGAAGGATCCATTTGGAAGTGATTGAACAATTAAGCCTCCAATACTCTCTGTGTATCTGTTCTGAGTTAGGAAAAATAGTCGTATAGTCTTTCACCTATTTTTCTAGACTAGCACCTGTCTAAGGAAGCGTGATTTATTCGTAATTCACAATTCTAGCCCAACAAATTGGTGACTCTACTAGGGAAAATTTCTCTGAGTTCTAGGTGTTTTAGCCTCTGATTTTCTTTGTTTATCCACCCAGTAGTTCTTACACATAAAGATTAAAATTTTTCAGAGCTTAATTTGCAAATACAGTGAGTTAAACAGTAGCATTTTTCTTTGTATACTGCGCCTAACGCACCCTTAGACTGGACACAGTGCTTTGCAGAGCACTGTCTCCCTTCCTAGCCTGCGTTGCAAAGCACTGTCTCCCCTTGGATACTGTGTTGACTCCTGAAAGTACCCAAATTCCCTTGAATTTGACTTTGCAACTTGCTTCAAGTTTGTTTGTTGTTGTGTTCTAAAAATTTTGATGCTCAATTGACCAGTAAATCTATATACTTCTTCCTCCTTTGGCTGAAAATTTGTTCAATGTTTGTTTAAAAATGTTTTTCTTTATCATTGACAAGTTGATTTCAAAGTATTTTTTATGGTCGCATTAAGAGTCATTTGCTTTCAAAATAGGAAATTGTCATAAAATATTCATTTCCTTAATAGGATAAATTTTTGTTGAAATCCTCGTTTTTCCTTCAAAAGAGAAATTGTTGTTTGTATTCTTCATTTCTCGAAAGTAAAAGGAATTTGAATTATTGATCTAGTGCACCTAGTTTCTTTTCTGCATTCATAACGTTAAAGAAACTGAAAAGAAAAACTTGCATTTGCATGCAGGATTTTGTGTGTTTTGCAAAAGGAACATTAGGAAATATGCATTTAGTTTGTGATTCATTGATTTTGTTTTTGTTCATTGATTTGTTTGCTCATGAACTATTTGCTCTCTTCCCTTAGTAGCTAGGTTCTTCATTGAAAACGCTGAAAGTGAAAGTTTGTTTATTATTCTTAGCTTGCATTTTAGGAATTTCATACACATCATCGCGGTGAACCTTTGAAAGGAAAATTGTTAAGCAAGATCAACATAAAATAAATCTCAATTTACTTAACAATGCATTGGAACCATAATGATAACATTTAGAAGGTCTAGGCTAGAGACGTGTTCTAGCGTCGTAAAACATAGCAGTTGTCGTTAAATTGTCTGCGATACATTCCGAGTGTGATATGTCACTTCACATATGTAAGTATATCGTAGCTCGTCCACATACTTTCGGGTATATCGAGTGGTGTTACAGTACGATAAGTATAAAGGGGTGCTCTCATTGTGCAGTTTCGCATCAGACAATGCTAATACGGACTTGGGCCTCCACGTACCTTCAGGTATATTTGGGAGGACAACTTTTAGGTGCTATTAATCCATAGTGAACTGAGTCGGCTGCCTTGAAATTGTGATACACCGAACACAACATTCGGGGAGATTACCTGCCTGTACTTCTTGGTTCGCCAGGAGGTATTCTGCAGTTCACAATTTCTTAGTAAACCCTATTTCCTGGCATTACCCTCTTTTTTTTTATTTTTTTTTTGGTTAAAATAAATCAGTTTTCGTGGAAGAAAAAAATCCTATCCCCCGTCGTTCGCGTAGATTAGCTTTAAAACCACCTTTACCACCATAAGTTACTTATGGTAGGCGAAGGCGATCACGATATGCCGAATCAAGTACAATTTTTACCTCTGGGGAAACATCATCTTTTAAACGAGAGTTAGCTCAAATTGTTTCCACACATCTTAGTTCATTTACTGTTGTCGAAAAAAAGTCTTCACAGCTATATTTGGTCATGATCCATTTAATCGCTGAGACCATACCTCTTGGACCCGACGTTGTTCAATCACAAATTGATCTAGATCCTGGCTCTTCTTTGCCAGAAAATCTGAATCCTGAAGTTGAACAACCAGAAGTTCCTACCTTGGTCACTCCACAAATTTCTGTAGCCACTAAAACTCCTATGTCATACAGTCAACTGTCTAAAATATATTTTGGGCCTTATGGTGAATTTCTTCCTCTTGGTTTAATTGCGATTGAAGAAATCCCACAACACGATACACCTTTAACTCCAACCCATTTTGGGGGGGACCTTTACTTGTATGAATCTTTTCCTCAATCGTTTCCATCTGCTTTTGTTGATCCTATTGCCATTCAATCTCCCATTGATTTTCGAGAGTATACATTTGGTCACACAACCATGTCTGAACCAACATATTTGGTTGGGTCTGCTGTTCCAATTACGTCAGCTCCTACCCTCGCTACATCGTCGACGTTCACAACCTCTCCAGAGTCATATTTTCACAGTGGCCCTTCGGTCCCAATAGGCTACAAATCATTGTCTAGTGATTTATTTGGTGCATCTTCACGTTCATGGTCTTTGCCAATGTCATCATCTGGTATTTTAACTGGTAGTCCTATCATCAGTACTGAATGACTTGATTCATTAAATACATCAACATGGAAATATCAAGTGGGTCCTTTTGGGTCAATTCCTTTAAGTACCATATCAACTGGACCCCCAACAATTGGAAAAAATTATTTTCCATCTTATTATCCTCCTTATGATGGGGGGGGACCTTTGGTCACCCAATATGACAGTACTCAGTCACTTTTTGGTCAAACTAATGTTGACATGAATGTTTTTCAATGGCATCCCACTCTGCCTATCCAACCACAAATGGTTGTACACTAGTATCAACCTGTTCAACTTGTTACACCCACTTCATTACCACTTGTTAATACATCTATACCCCTGTTACAAAATAAAAATATTGTACATAAACCTTATCAGGCAAGTTCTTTGACTCAATATCATCAAATTTTGGGTCCACAGACTCAAAATCCTTTGGTTAATTTACAACAACCTATATCAGGGATCATTTATTCACAAGCTAGTGCACCATTTTATGGGATGTCACAAACGCAACCTAGTTATACATATCAACCGAATCCAACTTATACTAATTTGGGTTATAATATTGGAGGACAGACCCCTTGGTAGCCACAAGTGAAAATGCCTCAAACTTCATTTCAACAAGTATGATATCCAGGTTTTGGTCAACAGAATTCTCAAACGTTTGCTATGAAATATAACCCCTATCTGGGTTACCAGTAGCAAATTATGTATGCTGGTGCTCAAAGACCTATTTCCCAAGAAATTCCATCTTACTCTGGCTATGCTCAACCTGACCTTAATAGACAGTTTCCTTTTGTTGCAACCTTAGAATTACTAGATTTAAACCAGTTAACCAATGATCCTATCAATTATGCTCCTTGGTGACCGGTGATACCTCATAAATTACCCTCCAACATTCCTAAATTCAATGGGAACACTGGAGAAGATCCGTCGACTCATGTCATGACTTATCATTTATGGTGTTCATCAAATTCCCTGAATGATGATTCGGTTCGGCTACATCTTTTCCAGCGTACGCTCATAGGTCCGGCTGCTAAATGGTACATTGAGTTACCTAGAGCTTCTTTCGACAATTTCACTGCTTTAGCTACTGTCTTTTTGACCCATTTCTAGTTACTGATCAGATACGAAACTGGAATGGAACTCTTGACCAACTTTAAACAGACTAATGCTACTCACATTTCTAATCATATTCATGAGTGGCGTCACCGTCGACGAATGGTTAAGACATTTGTTCCCGATCAGCTCCTTGCTGAATGGTTCATTAAGTCCCTATTAACATCTATAAATCATGATGTGGATAAAGGTGGCGTCATCATAGAAGAGAAATTTATTGCTCATGCCCAATATTTATACTTGTTTTACACTCAGTCTGGCAGACTCTATGAAAAAATTTCTAATGCGTCGCGATCTGATTTCAATGCTCCTCCTCAAATAAAGGACTCTCATGTCGGAGATAGCTTGATAGGCACTGCAAACACACACCACTCTACTGCATCTGATCTTGCTCCTACTTCCTAAATTAATGCCATGTCATTTGACAAAGGCAAAAGTGACAAGCAACCAGGAGGTAAGAGAAAGGGGAAATCAAAGATAAAGCAAACTTCTAACCCGCAGGAAAGATCATCTGATCAACCGTCTGGACCACAGAAACCTAGTTATCCATGCATAATCTATAATGAGGAACACTTTGTTAGGGATTGTCGTCACCGTGCTAAAGTCTAAAAAATCATCAAGACTTCTCATGCATCAGTTGTGTTGATAGACCCATTTCCAAATTCGGACACTAATTTGGTTGCTACGGATCCAACTCCTAGTTCCCAAGTGTTATTGTTATCCACCACAGAACCTTCACAAGATATTTTGGTGTTGACGTGGAATAAAGACTATGGTAGTCTGGTCACTGATCAACCTACTACCTCAACAACGAATCCATCTATTGAATCAGTACCACCTATTTTTATTCCTGAATTGAAAATTAAGCCACCGAAGGGAATAATTCATAAATCAACATATAATCCTTGAGCAAGGGCTGCACAAAATTATAATATAGTTGAATATTTGGCTCAATCCCCTTCAGCTATGTCTTCTCTTGAGGTATTACAAAATTGTCCCTCCCAGAAGCAGGCTTTATTGTCGGCCATTGGTGGAATTGATGCAACTGATTCTAATTTTTTCATCTTTAATCATACGGGCTATGTACCGCAATGAACAGTAGAATTGGCATTCTCCATACGAGTAAATGTTCTCAATCACCTTTTTCATCACACTATTATTGATGAGGGAGCAACTACATGCATTATGTCTCTAAATTGTTGGAATTCACTTGGCTCACCACGATTATCACAATCATCAATGAAGTTGAAGGCTTTTGATGGAAGAACATATAAACCTTGTGGTATTATCAATAACCTACATGTTGAATTAGGGGGAAAAACAGTAAGTATTGATGTAGAGGTTGTTGACGGACACCTTGACTATAATATTTTACTTGGAAGACCATGGGTATATGCAATTACTGCCATTATTTCTACATACTTTAGAATGATTGCGTTTCCACATAAAGTTACAATCACAGTCATTAATAAATTATCCTTTTTTTTCCTCCACTTCGCAGGTAACTGGAAGAATTCCGTTTTTTCACTTACCCCAACTAGAAATTCAGAACATTGGTGTATGAATCTTAAAGGATTCCACTCTTATGGGAACCTTTGCATTACCGCTGCCTGTGACGTCAACAGAAATTGCAAGCATAGAGACCTGCTACGTGATCTCTTCCACTCTATCTCGCTTAAGGGAGAGTACGAGTGATTATGATATTTCTACATTGGATAATGTTTTACCGCCCAACCCCATTGAGCTTGCATAGCAATCAATCTATTTGGCTTGGGCGGAAAATCCAAAATCAGCGTCGCCGAGTGTTTGGGTTGATCGTTCATTAGATTTTGGTACTCCATCTTATCCCTTTTCCTCAAAAATTTTGATAGATGAAAATATTTTGGAAGCTATGATGTTAGAAGGAGAACCATGGGAAGATTATCATCATCGTTCCCATATTCCTGATTATGAAGAAAAAAATCTCAGTGAACTATGTCACCCATCCATAAAAACTTTCTTTTTGAACTCTTTACCGATTAATGAAATTGACTCTGAGCGAAATTTATCTAATATAGAAGAAACAATTTCTATCTATATTTCGACCAAACCTAGTGTTGTGGAAAATATTCATGTCGGTGTATCTTGTTCTCCATAAGAAATTCTTCTTTGATGGTAGCGACTTTCTTTATGAGTCAAACCGGTGCATCAACAGCTTTGTCATGTTCATCCAAAGAAAGTCACTACCATCAAAGAAGAAGTTGAAAAACTTTTGTGTGATGGTTTCATTTACCCTGTTCTGCTAACTAAGTGGTCTTCCAATATCGTTCTGGTTATGAAAAAACAAGGAACCATTAGAGTGTGCATCGATTATCGGGATGTCAATTAGGCTTGTCCAAAAGACAACTATCCTACTCCCTTTATCGACCAGATTATTGAGAATTGTGTTGGATGCGAAATATTTTCATTCATGGATGGATTTTCTGGCTACAATCAAATCAATATCTGCCCAGATGACCAACATAAGACAACATTCATTTGTCCCTGGGGCACATTCACATATAGGAAACTTCTGTTTGGTTTAAATAATGCAGGGGAAACTTTTCAGATAGAAATGGATTATGCTTTCAACAACATCAAGCACATTGTTTAACCATATCTAGATTATTTACCAGCGCATTCATGAAATTGGACTGATCACCAGATGCATTTGAGAGCCATTTTCTTACGCTGCCGACGCTACAAGATACGCCTTAATCCACACAAATGTGTGTTTTGTGTTGTCTCTGGTCGATTGCTTGGATTCAGAGTCTCAAAAGAAGGAATTCGAATAGATGCACTGAAGGTACAGGCCATTCTTGATTTTCCTGCACCATCAAACTTACTTCAGATACAGAAACATCAAGGAAAGGCTAACTTCCTATGAAGGTTCATTCCAAACTACGCTGAAATGGCTAAAGGATTTACTCGATTATTAAAAAAGGGGTTCCCTTCCATTGGGACCAAGTTGCGCAAGCTTCTTTTGATGCTGTCAAGTACCATCTTGTCCGTGTCATTAATGTATCCTCCTAATTATCAAAATGATTATTTCCTATATATCGCCATGGTTGAAATGACCATCGCTATGGTTTTGGTCCAAGTAGAAGATGGAACTGAACATCCGATCTATTATTTGAGTCGTAATCTCAATGATATGGAAGTTAAGTACTCGTACGTAGAAAAGCTTGCCTTGGCAGCTGTTCAAGCTGTCCAAAGATTTCACCATTATATCTTTCTCCGAAAAACAACAATAGTTTCAGATTACAACCCCATGACTTACATCTTATCACGTCAATTGCTGGGGGGAAAATATTCAAAATGGATTGTCATTTTGCAGGAATTTTATTTGGAATTCATCAAATCCAAGTCAAAGAAGTCTTTAGTTTTGGCTAAGCTTCTCCGTAACCTTCCCTTTGATAGTACTACTACTACATTGGAACCATCTATTCCAGACGAGTCTCTGTTTCTGATCGGATCATCTGATCCCTAGTATGGATATTTCATCATTTATTTCCAAGCCCAAAATTTTCGACCTAATACCTCTCGCTCTGATCAGCGACGTATTCGATACCAAGCTAAATATTATCTGATTGTCGATGATACACTTTATCGTCGTGGTGTCGATACCATTTTAAGGAGGTGCCTCACTCATAAGGAGGCTGAAAAAGTGTTAAACGATTGTCATGTTGAGGCTTGTGGTGGAAATTTATCTGGATATGCTACCGTGCAGAAGATACTCCACCCCGGTTACTTTTGGCCTACTATTTTTCGATATTGCATCCTCGCAGTCAAAAGTTGTCATGCATGACATATTTTTTATCGTAAAATCCACAAATCGCCAGCGCCAATGTATCCTTTTGTCTTTGCTAGACCATTTAGGAAATGGGGTATTGAATTCATGACCTGTAACCCTCCTTCGTCCGGGGGGCATGGTTATATTATTTTCGCAGTCGACTATTTTACCAAATGGGCCAAAGTGATGCCTACATTTAATAACACAGGACAAACAACTGCATTGTTTTTCTTCAACCATGTTATTGCATAGTTTGGGGTCCCACGGGCTATAGCTATGGATCATGGGAAGCATTTTCGCAACCATATGATGTCTGAATTGACTGCCAAATTAGTATTGTCACATAATAATTCTACTCCTTATTATCCACAATAAAATGGACAAGTTGAGGCTATTAACAAAATTCTTAAACGAATTCTTCAACAAATGATATGAGTCCATAAAATGAACTGGCACTTGATCCTGTACTCCGCCTTGTGGGCGTATCGAACCTCAGTAAGAAATGTTAGCAATATGTCTCTTAAATCCTATCATATTGAATTGATTGTCCTTGATGGCAACTATCGCATCAGTCAAGGAGCAGAGGAATAAATGTATTGTAGTAGAGGCACAGAGGCAGTAAAGAGAGGTAGCAAGGCAGCATAGAAGGAATTGCATCGAGCAGCAGAGGCTGAGGCTGAGGCGTTATTCCGAGGTTTACTACCCTAGCTGGTTGATACACTAAATAAGTACATTCCAGGAATCGTAACCCAGGCCAGAGACCCTTATCGCATCGGAGCATATAAGGCCAGCAGAACAAGTTAAAAAAAGGACGCGAGTGCGATTGAAGCCTGGACCCGATGGGCATATAAACCAGGATTAATAAGTGTTTGAGTTCCATTTTTAATCGCACCGAAGGAAAAACTGTGCAGCGGAGTGTTTATTAAAATACTTGCGATTGCGAGGAAAATCCGGACCCGATGGATCAATGAACTATATTTGAAATATGGTTGAATTCTGATAGAACATTGTTCTAAAACTGTGAGCGGGTTTACAAAGCCGGATTTCCCATATCGCACCGCCTTTCGGAGATAAGTGGTTTCTTCGAGTTGGGGAGTGATTCCATAGAACGGGCGACACACGTCCCTGTACGACTCCACAAAACTGCTTGTCACTGCGTGCCATCGCGCGTTATTGTTCGACCCAGGATGCCCAGTGAAATTGTTGAGCGTCGTTGATCTGGGAAGGAGTCATCGGATGGTGATCGCTTGATGAATATGTGTAAATATTAACCAAAGTACGGAGCGGGAATTTGATTGGTTCGCTGATCATATATGTGGGCCCAGTTTAAATTATATTAATTGGGCCTTTTCAAATTAATATTTGCGGGTTTAACCAAGGTTGTTTAAATTAAATATAAATTATGACGAAAAGCGATTGGGCCATCATTTTTACTCCAAATTTGGTGGAATGTATAAACCTATGGGTTGACATATGAAGGTCTACGAAGTATGCTGAGGGTTTTTCATTACTAAAGGAGAAATTTGGATTAATATCTCAATCTCAGATTGAGATATTAAAAAGCCTTAGATTAATTATCTAATTGCCAAAACCAAGGAAATAAAACAATGAGAAATTGTTTGGGGGCTTGGGTAGACCCCGCCGGATTATCTAATTGATGCCATCCAGGAATACCATTAGTGGTTGGGTGGTATTGACTCATGGTATTAATAAAGGCAAAACTATATAAGGAGAAGTGCATTATGGTTCATGGGGTGCATGCATAACGGTTGTTAATGAGTAAATCTCTTTAAGAGATATCTGCATGATTGAGCTCTGTTTTCTGAAAAAGCTGAATCTATGATGCACTTATGGAGTTGATGAAGGTTCAAGACCTCTAGATCGAGAAAATGATGAATCTCTAGGAAGATCTGCAAAGAAATAATGAAGACCTGACACAAGTCTGATGAAGAAATTGAAGAAATGTGGTGGATCTGAGGATTGAAGTGGAAGCTTTCTGCCATTATAAGCTGGTGTTAAAATCAGGGGGTTGGAGCTCCCTTCCAGCAGTGACTGGAGAATGAGAGAAGGTTGTAGCCTTCTACAGGTGGGTGCCTGCGTGCTGGTATAAGTCTGCACCGGCACTAAAATTGTAAGAAGTTTTCTTTAGAATAAATATTGAAGACAGAGACGACAGCAGCAGTGGTTTTCTCCCAAATTGGGTTTCCACCTTAAATACTAGTGTTCATGTGTGTTGCTTATGTGTGATGGTTCATTCTATTATTACTGCACATGCTTACGGCCTACTAATCTTCTGATGAATGAATGATGCAATAATTTATGTAAAGAATTAAATGCATAAAAATATTTTTTATAAAAAGTTTTCATTCAGCTCTAAATACTGATTCACCCCCCCTCTCAGTATTTTTCCTAACAATTGGTATCAGAACAGGTCCTTCTGAAAAGGCTTAACCGCTAGAAGGAAGATCAAACAAGATGAGCAACCAAGATGGAACAACTTCTATCAGGCCTTCGCTCTTCAACGGAAGTAATTTAATCTTCTGGAAAACAAGGATTAGATCTTATCTACAGTCTCTGGGAGTAGATGTATGGGCTATTATTGAAAAAGGATATCAATATCCAGCCACAATACCAACAGATTCAACGGAAAGAAAGAATTATGAAACAAATGCAAAGGTTGTCAATGCTCTATTGGAAAGTTTAACTGAATCAGAATTTGTCAAAGTCATGCAGCTGGATACAGCAAAGGCAATATGGGACAAAATGATTCTAAGTTATGAAGGTGATGCAAAGGTAAACAGTGCTAAACTCCAAACTCTCATAATTCAATATGAGAATCTAAAAATGCATAATGAGGAGAGCATTGCCAATTTCTTTTTACGTCTTGATGATATCGTAAATCATATGAGAAATCTGGGAGAAAAAATAACTGAATCAACTTTGGTTGAGAAAGTTTTAAGATCACTAACGACAAAATTTGAGTCAAAAGTTTCTACTCTTGAAGAAAAGAAAGATCTTCAAAATCTTACTGTGGTGCAACTTCATGGCATACTAACTGCATATGAAATGAGAAGAGGAGGACCATCTGAAGTCAAAGAATTCATCTTTAGAGCTTCTACAAAAGGGAAGGAAGTACAAGAGACAGAAGGATCAGGGCATATCTTAGAAGAAGATGAGGTAAATTTTGTAAAGAAACTCCAACTTGGTACAGGACGGTTCAGAGGTAAGCTTCCTTTCAAATGTTTTTCTTGTGGAAGAGTTGGTCATTATGCTGCTAAGTGTCCTCACAAAGAAACACATGAAAAAGTAAAGGACGTAGCAAGAAGGAATAAGAATCGGTTTAGCACTAGAAAAAGTTACTATACTCATGAAGACAGTGATGGGTTATCAGACAGTGAGGAAGAATGTGAACAAGATCTTATACTTCTCATGACATTTGAAAAGGAGTCTAGAGAAGAAAAGGATACTTTTATGGATGCTTTAGAGGACAATGATTTTTTTGATGAAATCAATCAACTCAAAATATGCTTAGAAGAAAGTAAAATAACCATAGAGACTCTGAAAAACTAGCTTCAAGAAAAGGAGAAACATAATGAGAAATTAGAATGTGAAATAGTAAGTCTAAGAAAAGAAATTGAGAAAGTAAAGACTTTGAATCTTAGATTTGCTAAAGGATCTGAAACCTTAGATGAGATTATCAAGATAAAACGTTATCCTCTTCTAAATACAGGTCTTGGATATATCGGAGAATATTCTCAGGCTTCAGCACCAAATTATCTAAAAGTAGCTACAGCCAATACACAACATTCTGCCCCTCAGCAAGAGAGTAAAGAATCTCTACAGATAAGGCATGACCATCTCAATTCAAAGAACAATAACAGGAGTACCTTTCAAAGAAACACCAATCAACAAGTAAATTTAAGTAGAATATTTCATGATCGCAGAAATTTCTTCTTCAATGGACAATGTTTCTCATGTCACAATTTTGGTCATAAAGTTGTTCAATGTGTTGCATATAAAACCATCATGACAAGAGAAGCAAGAAAGAAAAGGATTAATATTGGAAAAAAGAATAATACATACAACAACTTTTCTCCTCTTCAAAATGAAGTTGAATGTGCTTATTGCAATAACTTTGGTCATCAAGAATCTGAATGCAGGAGCAAAGTTCACCCAAAAGAGCATTTTCCTTCAAACTCCAAAGTGTGGAAAAAGAAGGAATTACAGGTTGAAATTGTGGCATAGCTTTATTTTCAAAAGGTAAAGAAAATCAATGGTACATTGATAGTGGATGCTCAAAACACATGACAGGTGACAAAGATAAACTTCTTGCATATAGTGCTCTATAAAAGGAAAAGAATGTTACATTTGGAAATGATACTCCTGTTGTCATTAAGGGAAAAGGTTCTGTTTTTCTAAAAGAAAAAGAGAAATCTAATAATTTCATGTATGTGGATGGATTAAAGAATAACCTGTTAAGTGTAAGTCAGATGTGTGATCAAGGAACTGAATCTTTCTTTAGTTCAAAAGAATGTGTGGTGCGTGATCTTGATATAGATAAAACAATTATAAAAGGAAATAGAACTCCAATCAAACTGTATGTATTGAATAACTGCAAAGAACAATGTCACTTGAGTAAATATTCAGAAAACTGGCTATGGCATAGAAGGTTGGGGCATCTGAGCTTCTCTCAAATCAACAAATCAAGCAGACTCAAAGCAGTTCGTGATCTTCCCAATATTTCTCTACCTGAAAGTATCATATGCAAATCTTGCCAATTCGGTAAGCAAACCAGAGTGCAATTTAATGCCAAGGAAGGATCATCAAGTAAGCCTCTTGAACTCATTCATACTGACATATGTGGACCTATGAAGAAAAAGTCACCACGTGGTGAACAATCCTATATCTTATTTATTGATGGTTTCTCTAGAATGTGTTGGATTGGGTTGATTAAACACAAGGATGAAGCATTTGAGAAATTTTAGATCTTCAAAGCAATGGTCGAAAATGAATTAGATCTAAAAATCAAGTGTCTTAGATCTGATCGAAGAGGAGAATGTACATCATATGAATTCCTAGAATTTTGTGAACAACATGGCATAAAAAGACAGTTTTCTGTAGTTGGCACTCCACAACAAAATGGCATAGCAGAAAGAATGAATAGAACAATTCAACAAATGGCTAGAGCTATGCTTGATGATTCTGGAACACCTGACACATTTTGGGGAGAAGCAGCACATACAGTGGTAAATATTCTTAACAAGGCACATGTTCGTGTAAATAATGATAAAACTCCATATGAACTATGGTATGGCAATCCTCCCACTGTGAAGCACTTTAGAGTTTTTGGGAGAAAATGATTTATCAAAAATAATGATGAAAAAATTGGCAAGTTTGAACCCAGAGCAAATGAAGGAATATTTCTTGGTTACTCCTCTAGGAGTAGGGCATATAAATGTTAGAATAAAAGACTTCGAAAGATTGTTGAATGTATAGATGTTGTTATTGATGAGTCTCCTGTAGCTCCAAAAGAAGAAAAACAAACAACAAATGAAGACGATGATGATGACATATATCCTTCTACATCAAATAGGAATGATATAGATAGTGAACCCAATGAAGAACCCGAAGATGATTTATCTGAAAAGGCTCCATCTAGATATGTTCAAAAGAATCATCCAGAATCTCAAATTTTGGGAGAAAAGGGAGCAGGTGTACAAACAAGAAGGACTCTTGTGGGATCTTCTAGTTACTTGGCATTTCTATCCACTATTGAACCACAAAATGTCAATCAAGCCAACAAAGATGAATGTTGGATTCAAGCAATGAATGACGAACTTGATCAAATTGAAAAGAATCACACTTGGGAATTAGTACCAAGACCTCATGACAAAAATGTCATTGGAACTAAATGGATATTCAAAAATAAGTTAAATGAGAATGGGGATGTTATAATAAATAAAGCTAGACTTGTTTGCAAGGGGTATGCTCAACAAGAAGGTATAGAATTTGAAGAAAATTTTGCCCCTGTAGCTAGACTTGAAGTCATAAGAATTTTTCTTGCTTTTTCAAGCTTCCAACAAATCAAAGTTTATCAAATGGGTGTTAAATCTGATTTTCTCAATGGTGATCTAGAAGAATAAGTCTATATAGAACAACCTAAAGGATTCATTTTGGGAAATGATGAAAATCATGTTTGTAGACTTAAAAAGGCTCTATATGGTCTCAAACAAGCTCCAAGGACATGGTACTATCGTCTTGACAAATATCTCCATCAACAAGGATTTTATAAGGGGTCTGCTGATAGAAACTTATAAATAAAAACTGAAAATGATAAACTATTGATTATGGTTGTATATGTTGATGATATCATTTTTGGAAGTAATGAAGAGTTTATGAGTCAAAAATTTGCTTATGATATGCAGCAAGAATTTGAAATGTCTTTACTTGGGGAACTAACATTCTTTCTTGGCTTGCAAGTGCAACAAACAACAGATGGCATATTCTTATCACAAGAAAAATATCCTAAGAAAATCTTGAAAAAGTATGGCATGGAAGATTGCAAACTTGTAAGTACATCAATGATAACCGGATGTAATCTCAGTTCTAATGATGATTCCCCCACAGTGAATAAACCAGAATACAGATCTATGATAGGAAGTCTACTTTATCTCACTGGGACAAGACTAGACATTATGCATGCAGTTGGGATTGTTGGACTATTCCAAGCTAATCCAAAAGAGTCTCACCTTCAGGCTGTGAAAAGAATATTCAAATATCTACAAGGAACTCAAGACTTTGGACTATGGTATCCAAATAATGCTGATCTTACTCTTCATGCTTATACTGATGCAGATTGGGCTGGGAATGTTGATGATCGGAAAAGCACTAGTGGTGGTGCATTCTATATGGGGCCCCGATTAGTATCTTGGTTCAGCAAGAAGCAAATCTCTATTGCATTATCTACAACAGAAGCAAAATATGTGGTTGCCGCATCATGTTGCACTCAACTTCTTTGGATGATGCAAACCTTACAAGACATTCAAATAAAATGTTCACCTCCTATCTCCATTATGTGTGATAATACAAGTGCCATCAGTATTTCAAAGAATCCTGTTATGCATTCCAATACCAAGCACATTCCCATCAAGTATCACTTCTTATGAGAACAAGTGCTTGAACAAAAGGTGAAGTTGGAATATTTTCCCTCCAAAGAACAAGTTGCTGATATATTTACCAAACCTTTACCCAGGGAAGCATTCGAATATCTTAGACAAAAGCTAGGAGTAGTCTCTGCCATGCAAAAGATCAAATCTACTTCAATAAAGAAGATGCGGATTTTCTGCAGGACAACCGCGTTAAGGGGGAGCATTGGTCATGTGGAAATAATGCATTTTTGGCATTCTAATTATTTGTTGTAGTCTGATCTCATGCTTGAGAATTTTTGATCTTGTTTTTATAAGTCATTTTTGTTATATTATGTTTGAAGAAGCAGCATGATCTCAGGGGGAGCATGGTTTTGTCGGTATAAAGGTTTTTGATCTACCCTTTTCCCTTGATGTCAAAGGGGGAGAATGTTGTTTTCTAAATGTATTTCTGGTCATGGTTGCCATCAAGTCCAAAGGGGGAGATTGTTAGCAATATGTCTCTTAAATCCTATCATATTGAATTGATTGTCCTTGATGGCAACTATCGCATCAGTCAAGGAGCAGAGGAAGCAATGTATTGTAGCAGAGGCACAGAGGCACTAAAGAGCGGTAGCAAGGCAGCATAGAAGGAGTTGTATCGAGCAGCAGAGGCAAAGGTTGAGGCGTTATTCCGAGGTTTACTTCCCCAGCTGGTTGATACACTAAATAAGTACATTCTGGGAATCGTAACCCAGGCCAGAGACCCTTATCGCATCGGAGCATATAAGGCCAGCAAAACAAGTTAACAAGAGGTTGCGAGTGCGATTGAAGCCCGGACCCGATGGGCGTATAAACCAGGATTAATAAGTGTTTGAGTTCCAGTTTTAATCGCATCAGAGAAAAAATATGCAGCGAAGTGTTTATTAAAAGACTTGCGATTGCGAGGAAAATTCGGACCCGATGGATCAATGAACTATATTTGAAATATGGTTGAATTCCGATAGAACACTGTTCGGAAACCGCGAGCGGGTTTACGAAGCCAGATTGCCCATATCGCACTGCCTTTCAAAGATAAGTGGTTTTTTCGAGTTGGGGAGCGATTCCATAGAACGGGTGACACACATCCCTGTACGAATCCACAAAACCACTTTTCACTGCGCGCCATCGCGCATTATTGTTTGACCCAGGATGCTCAGCGAAATTATTGAGCGCCGTTGATCTCGGAAAGAGTCATCGGACGGTGATCGCTTGATGAAGATGTGCGAAGATTAACCAAAGTACGGAGCGGAAATTTGATTGGGTCGCTGATCATATATGTGGGCCTGGTTTAAATTATATTAATTGGGCCTTTTCAAATTAATATTTGGGGGTTTAACCAAGGTTGTTTAAATTAAATATAAATTATGACGAAAAGCAATTGGGCCATCATTTTTACTCCAAAGTTGGTGGAACGTATAAACCTAGGGGTCGACATATGAAGGTCTACAAAGTATGCTAAGGGTTTTTCATTACTAAAGGAGAAATTTGGATTAATATCTCAATCTCAGATTGAGATATTAAAAAGCCTTAGATTAATTATCTAATTGCCAAAACCAAGGAAATAAAACAATGAGAAATTGTTTGGGGGCTTGGGTAGACCCCGCTGGATTATCTAATTGATCCCGTCCAGGAATACCATCAGCAGTTGGGTGGTATTGACTCATGGTATTAATAAAGGCAAAACTATATAAGGAGAAGTGCATTATGGTTCATGGGGTGCATGCATAAGGGTTGTTAATGAATAAATATCTTTAAGAGATATCTGCATGATTGAAATCTGTTTTCTGAAAAAGCTGAATCTATGATGCACCTATGGAGTTGGTGAAGGTTCAAGACCTCTAGATCAATAAAATGATGAATCTCTAGGAAGATTTGCAAAGAAATAATGGAGACCTGACACAAGTCTGATGAAGAAATTGAAGAAATGTGGTGGATCTGAGGATTGGAGTGGAAGCTTTCTGCCAGTATAAGCTGGTGTTAAAATCAGGGGGTTGGAGCTCCCTTCTAGTAGTGACTGGAGAACGAGAGAAGGTTGTAGCGTTCTGCAGGTGGGTGCCTGCGTGCTGGTATAAGTTTGCGCTAGCACTAAAATTTTAAGAAGTTTTCTTTATAATAAATATTGAAGACAGAGACGAAAACAGCGGTGGTTTTCTCCCAAATTGGGTTTCCACCTTAAATACTGGTGTTCATGTGTGTTTCTTATGTGTGATGGTTCATTCTGTTATTACTGCATATGCTTACGGCCTACTAGTCTTCTGATGAATGAATGATGCAATAATTTATGTAAAGAATTAAATGCATAAAAATATTTCTGATAAAATTTTTCCAGTCAGCTCTAAATACTGATTCACCCCCCCTCTCAGTATTTTTCCTAACAAGAAACACAACTAGATTTACTCCTTTTCAATTGGTGTATGGTCTCAAAGCTATCTTATCAATCCAATGTGAAATATCATCGTTAAAACTCGTGATAGAATTGTTACCTGACAGCTCAAAAGAAGAAGTGCATCTCCTTAACCTCATCCATCTAAATGAAACACGTCGTGAAGCCCAATTGGCCAACGAAGCACATAAGAGACATATAAAGGCACAATACGACAAAAATGTCTAGCCCCTATATTGTCAAAAGAGTTCTTGCTAAGGGTGCCTACGAGTTAGTTGATTACGATGGGATTCCATTGGCACAACCTAGAAATGGGTTGTATTTGAAACGTTACTATGTTTAATCATGAGCGTAGTATTTTTTTGTATTATATTGTTTATATGTTGTTGATTTGCATTCAATATCTTAATTTGTTTTTAGAGTTTTCTTGATGTTAGTAATCCGCTTTACATTTCATCGCAAATGACTGAATCTTCGGAACCATTTTTTGGTTATGCTTATGGTGCTAGTCGTAGTACGTAGAATCTATCCTCTGCAGTGTGGGCCATTTTCGCTCCGAACGCCGAGTTAGTGAGTTTTCAATGGATTTGTATCGGTAGATCGACAAAAAATATCGCTGAGTATAGCACGTTGATAGAACTTCTCTCTTATGCCATTTCATTTGGTATTAACCTCATAATCATAAGGTTAGACTCACAACTTGTGTTATTACAACTTACTAGTATTTATACTATTAGAAATCCAACACTTCTTAGATTGTTCCTAAGAGTTCGACTTTTGGAGAGAGATTTTGATTTCATTCAATATCAACATATTTCCAGAAATTTGAACACTTTAACTGATTCATTAGCTAATCAAGTTTTAGATAGACATTTGCGACATAGGTAAAGAAAAAATTCACATCATTGAATAGGATTCTGCATTAAACATAAGAAAAACTCCGAAATCATATAGATAGATAGTTATAGGTTTTTACAAAATTTGTGCCCAAGACACATTGGTCATCTGACCTCAAAATGTATGCAAAATGTCACAAGTAAATTAGTGGTGCTCATGGTAACATGCTATAGATCTAGCAATCCTATGAAGCAACTGCATCCAACTGTTAGGAACCCCAATAGTGTGTTGTTGTAGTCGCATGGGAAGCTCTTCAATTTGACAATCCGAAATCCTGAACGTCAACCCCTCTATGTGCTGCTAAAGCTCAGACAGAGTCTCAGCCATAGCAATTTCTTGAAGGACTGCTCTCCCGACAACCCTCTCTGCTAGCGCATCTGCTTCATGCTCTGGTTCCTCTACTGGTTGAACATGACCAATATCTGCATTACATCAAAAAATTAGTTTAGTCTTGGAAAGAAATAAAAAAACAAAAACATTGTATAAACCTTATAAAAATAAAAAAACATGGTCGAATAATTCTTACCTATTGCACCCCACTGAGCGCCTTCTGGTAATACTAAATCTGGATCTCCTCAGAAGTTGATGCTTGTGTATGCATACTCATCAATGGCGATGATCTATCAATGGAACCAGGCAAAGAATGCAGTCGAGAACACAATGATCAATTGGCCTGCATGCCGACCCATGAGTTCTACCCATCTCTACATTCGAGGATCTCTAGGACTAGATATATCCAATGTTACATGTTGTGGCTGCATCAATGGAATCCGTTCCAAAGCAAAGGAGATAAGGATTGAACCATAATTGAAATTTTTCTTCCTTCCTCCCTTTGCTTTATTTAGTTGTTCCTTTATCTAAGATAGAACAGCTTCAGACCAGTTGAAGACTTTTGGCTCTAAGCACTCTAGCGCATACTACATATACAATATTTTCGCTACATGTAGTGTAATGGTGCCAGAAAGTTTAGCGATCGTAAAAAGGATTGTTCTCAAAGGCAAATCCCTGACATCCCGGATGTTTATTTTTCCATATTTTCTAGGTTCTGCCCCTGGATAGCAATACTGCATAACATAATCCCTCACTGTCTCTCCTCCAACAGCAGACCCTGTGAGAGAAATGGGCAAACCTCGCCTTGACAAACCTATGATAAAATACACATCCTCAACTGTTATGGGAACCACTTTGCTCTTAATTTTAAATTCCTCTATCGCCGGATCCCATGCTCGAACTAAGAACTCCAAGAGTTCTATTTTTTGCCTCATTCCCAACAATTTGAAGTACTTAAGTAGTCCATAATCTCTTAGGGCTCTTACAATACCTAGATCATTCAAGGAAATCATATCTTTTTCTTCATGTTCTCTTTCCCTCCATGTAATTGTCATTTTAATCTAATGGAAACCTGAAATTCAACCATAAGACCCATTAGATTCCATTCATTGAAAAAAACTAGGCAAATTTTGGGCACAACTTGAAAATAAAAAACTTGAACTACGCCCAACGCACTCCCTGGGCTGAGACAGTGCATTGCACATACAGGTACCCTTCACTGTACCTGCTATGCAATGTAGTTTTCAACATCCAGGGGTGTTTTTCCCTCGTTTTGGGCAGAATTTACCCTAGGGGCCTCAAAACCATAAAAATTTGCAAAGAATGGAAATGAAATGAATACTAAATGGAAGAGGAGGTTCATGGCACTAACCTAGATCAAATGACGATGAAATCTGTCCACAGAAATGACCGCAATCATTGACTGAAGTTCGGGGGAAAAATCAGGTTCAGAGCTCGAAAATGCAAATGGTAACTATGGAATGGTAAAAATGAATAGTGAAACTACTTTTTATAGTCATTTAATTGTTTGAAAGTTAAATTTATTGCTATGACTATAGTTTTATTATGTTTTTATCATGAAATAGGTATTTTTAATTGATTTGATGTTGTTCTGAATAGGAAATTCAACTGATGAAAAGATTAGTCGTGAAGACTTATTCAAGAATGAATTGACCACAAAGCATAATTTTTCTCCTTATTTTTAGAGATTTGTTAAAAACGAAAAAGGATTTGAGGAGCAATTTAATCTCTTTTTCGAGCTTCGATAACAACGAAAAAGGAACCCCTGGAGTCTTATTTCAGCTCTTTTCAAACTCTGATCATGTGAAAATATTGTCGAGCACTTGTCTTTTCGAGCTTGCTAAAGTAAATGAATTGATATCTATGCAGTATAGGTTTAACACGTTTTTGGACTGAGATAGATTATTTACGAAAAAGGAACACCTTGGTTAAACATGACCAAAGAGGTTCTCTCAAATATTACTTTACACTTTTTCGGATCCGAGTGAAAAATTTACGAAAAAGTACTTTATGTAGTTCTCTTTTGTCCTCTTTTTCAGACTCTTTAAATATGAAAAAGGAACTGGCTATCACTGTCGTTAAGCTTGTTAAAACATAAAATAGCAACGGGCTTGTCGATCATGGAAAGAATCGAGTTTCAATCATCGCTAGACTCGTTAAATTATTAAATAGTGATACTTTATTCACCCGAAGGGTTGAATTATAGATCAAGCAAATGTTATCCTCCTCAAGCTTGTTAAAAAATAAAGAGGTACTGGTCGACAAATGACCGAGGAAAATTTGGGAAAAGTAAGCAAAGTTTCTTTTTGGTAGCAAGTCACTCTTTAACATGACACTTCTTTCACTCCATGTCCTTTAATGTTAGGGTTGGGTAATCATCTTGACGGTTCATTCACACCTATGGTTCATCATACCTTCACTTTGTTTTTGGGTCAATGCTGCCAACTCATCACAGTGTCGCCGATATGTTGAAGATAAGTCATCTAGTGATTAAAAACGCATCCTTCTGCAATACTCATAAACCTTCATTTTCATGACCTTCATCCCTGAAAATTGTTATATCAAGTCATACCCTTGTCTCTAAAATCAATAACTCCTGTTTTGCAATAAGGTGACTTCCTATCGATGACAAATCAATATCCAGGAAGTTCACTTAGAAACATCAGATTCCAGTACCATTAGGCTTGTTACATCATCAAAAAGATCCTCGCTTCCGGACTTTGACTAAAAGATTTTGTTTGGCGTTTGACATCAAATCATCTATTCACACTTTACAAAATGTACTGCAGTACCTTGAGGGCCATTGAAATTAATGGTGGTTCTCTCGCATTTGTTAACAGCTCACATCATTGGCTGATAATCAAACGATGTCTTTCCATGTTCGACAATAAATCATATATTCACATGGCTAGACTTGTACCCGACTGATCGAGTGAACGAGATAAGAAGACCCCAGATCTAGTTTCAACCATCCAGGCTGTGATTTCAGGATTGTTGTACACATGATTTTTATGGTGACCTTACATATATATTTTCATCCAAACATGGGCCTATAATTGTAGGCATGTCTGCATCCAAGCAACATTCCAATGTAGATGACTTTCTCAATTATGTACATGTTATTAGATTGTTTTATGTGCTGAACATGGGAATGCCTACCCTCAGCAATTATGATCAAAAGAGGATATATCATGATGTAATGTATTGTAATATTGATGCAGGTGACTACTCCACTTTGTTTCCAGACTCATCACAGTGTAAATCATCTCAATCAAATGTTCTTATTATTTGGATCTCATGCTTTAGGGGGGAATTATTATAGGTCAATTTGGGCACCATTCCCAATGACCTGGTTAACTGGGAATCATCTCCATGACCAATGATCAAGGGTCTATCTTTCCTATCATTTTAGTTGCTACATTCCCTAAGAAAAGAAAAAAGACAAATCAAGCAAGACTTTCATCAAGCAAAGGTTTCCATGGTTTGAAGATTATTAGATAGCTTATGAGATCTCACCAACGCAGGCTCTAAGGGGTCTAAGTGCATTGCATATGCAGGTAGCCCCATGCAAAGCTTCTCTGTAAAGCACTTCCCGACATTCACAGGTGCGTTGATCACATTAGGAGCGAAATTCTCATTGTTCTGGAATCTCCACTTGGCCGGTGCCTTCTAGAAGATTTCACATGTGTCAAGCTTTGGATCCAAGTGTCCATTTGACATCTACATGAATGGAAACATGTATTGACTATTTTTTGAAAGTTATTGATTGCAAAAAAAACTAAATCTCATCTATAAATTTAGCATAGATCTAAGTGCTTGAGAAGGAAGAATTTGAGTAGAGAAATGCTGCAGGATTTTCAATTGAGAGCTAGATTTGTGAAGCTGCTGCCGGAGAGATTTATACTGTGATGAGGCTTGGGAATGTTGCTGGAAGGTCACTTCAAATTAGTCACTAGGTTGTAACCTCTCCTTCTATCATCAATAAAGAGTACTGCTTATTTTTCCCTATATGCATATGTATTGGCTTTGATTTTCCATATTGCAAGATCTTAGTTGATGTATATGGTTTATGCTTTACTGATTTAGCTAACTAGCTTGAATAGATATATATATTATTGCATGTTCTATTGTTTCAGTGTTCTTTCTTGTAGGAAGCATTCAGCTCACAAACCACTTGAATTTGAAGCTGCAACATAAGCGACAGAAGGAACCATTTGGAAGCGACTGAACAAGTAAGCCTCCAATCCTCTTTGTGTATCTGTTCTGAGTTAGGAAAAACAGTCGTATAGTCTTTCACCTGTTGTTCTAGACTAGCACCTGTCTAGGGAAGCGTGATTTATCTGTAATTCAAAATTCTGGCCCAACACCTTTGAGTGATTGCTTTGGTTGAATGATCATTTCGTTTTTCAATTGATTCTTCTCCTTATTTCTCCAAGCATCGATTAAATTTCTTGTTTTGGATCGTGTTGAAAACTTTCTCTTGGTTTGGAAGATTGCGACATTAGTTTGAGTGATTTCTTGTGTTTGTTTTACGTTTTATTGAGTTATTCAATTTCGATTCTTACACAACACTTAAGCTAGTGTTTATTTTCATGTTTCATGTAGTTAGTGCATCATGTACTTCTTTCATTGAAAATTTAAAAAAAACATATTTTGCATTCTTTCTTTGCACCGAAAGTGAAATTTTCTTTTGCATAACTAGCGACTGATTGTCTAGGAAAGAGTTTCATTTTCGTTTGATTGTGTTATATGTATTAGAGGATTTCTTCGCATACTTTCATTGTTTGATTTTGTTTGAAAGATCTCTATCCTTCTCGTAGCTAGCATTCATTCAATTGGAAATGATGTTCATTTGCATATAGCTTTCATTTAGGAATTGTGAGATCCAAATTCGATAGGGCCTTAAAACTAAAACATAATCCAAGAGCAACTTTAAAATTCACTTAATTAACCTAAGGAAGCATTGAAACCTAACGAAATATTTTTAGTGGTCTAGGCTAGAGACGAGTTCTAGCGTCTTAAAACCTAGTAGCTGTCGTTCGCCATTTGGCTTTAGACAGCACTAGTACGGACTTGTGCTCTCCGTACCATCGAGTATATAAAGGGAGACCCCTCTAGGTTGAAATCATTTTATCCATAGGAAGCCAAGTCTGTCACCCTGTAACTGTGATACACCAAACACAACATTCGGGGAGACTATCTGCACATACGTTAAGTCCTTGGTCATTTCTATTTCATTTGATCACCAAGGTGTATATGGTAGTTCATGAAAACTTGGTACACCCTCTTGCTTAGACTTCCTGAGTAGTCATTTTGGTCTTTTCGTGACTCTCCAAAACTGAAAAAATCGTTGAGAACTTGTCCTTTCACACTCGTTTTCAACCTAAAAGTGATAGAGTCACCTTTTTCCTATTTCTCAACTCTTAAAATATGAAATGGCAGAGTTTTGTTTCAGTGTCTTAAAATATTCATTGCCCACGAAATATTCTTGATTAAATTTATCTTCCTTAGTGTTTTGTTTTACAATTGTTTCCAATGGAAACCTTTCCAAAGTTTACCAACCAAGGAATCCCCTTCGAAGGGAATCTTGGTCCTTTTCCTGCTTTTGGCAATGTTGGTGCTCCTTATATGGAAACATTGTCCCTTCCTGGGTTAACTGTTGGGTTGCTTGTTTGGTTATTCTCGACCTCAGTGGTCTCAAAAGTTCCATCTATTGTACAACCATCTCCTCCACCTGAACAACATCATGTTGATTCTAAGGTGGACCTCTCCCTTTCTTCGCCTATTTCTTCATCCTCTTCTTCTACTTCGCTTGATGACATTCTGGATTCTAGTAACCAGGTGACTGAGAAAAAGAAGAAGAACTCAGATAAGAGAGAGGAAAACTTTGTGGCTATTGTTCCTAAGAAATATTCCATTGATAAAACATCCAACCTTCCACAGAAATTCATATTCCCTTGCATGTTGTGCCAAGGTGACCACCTTCTTCAAGACTGCCCTGGTATTCCCAAGGTACTTGGAGCATGGTCCAACGGTCGTCCATCGTTTCCTTTGGCTTTTGGAAGTCATATTGGTGGAACATCTTCAACTTGCAATGATAAGACTCATAAGAAAAAGGGTAAAATTACCAATCCCTATAAGTTGTGTGAAGGGCATCATCCCATTCACCTTTTTCCGTACATGGATGAAGACAAGAGAGTGTTGGACAACCCTACTATTTCTACACCCTGCCTTCCGGTTGGTTACCAGAAACTTTCTTTGAGTCCTTTGCTAGTTGATTCAACGATCGGTCAAGAGTCATCCTTGGTCGATCCCGTTCCATCGGAAATTCAAATTCATGAATCTGTTCCCAACCAACCATTGGTTGTAGAATCGGTTGATCTGATCTCGCCTACGGTTCATTAGATCTTTTCCGTTGAGAGTGGTTCTCATCCCCCTCATGTTCTTCTTGTCTCTTCAGATTCCTCAGACTTGGAGAATGATTCTATCGTCCCTGTGGTTGAGGAAGCTGCTCCTCCTGATCCCATGATGGAGGTCTTGGAGGATACTCCTCTTTCTCCCGCAAGACCAGGGGATGACCATCTCAGTTCAATGGTACCCTCTCCAAGTAGTTTGATCACTTCGTTCGATTGGAGTCTATTTGCAGGATACCACCTTCCTTCTTATGTGCCTTTTGAGATCACGGTACAAACCTTTGATGTGGTCGTACCCAACACCATTATAGATAAAGGCATGTCTATTAGTATTTTATCTTCCACTACTTGGAAAGATTTTGGTTCTGCACTGCTTGTGCTTGTTACGCAGAATATGTTGGCTTTTAACAGAGGAACTAGTCAGCTGTTAGGGATCCTTCCGAAGTTGTCGATTACATTGGGAGGGAAAATTGTCTATCTAGATGTGATGGTGGTCCAAGGTCCCTTGGATTTTAATTTACTCTTGGGCCGTGACTATGCTTATGCCATGGGGGTGGTTGTCTCTTCCCTCTTTCGTGTGATCTATTTTCCACACAAAGGTTGGATCGTGACCATTGATGAGCTTTCATTCTTTGGTCCTGACGTAACATCTGGTCCACCATTGTCCCTTACGGGTATTTATCCACTGGTTTTATCTTCCCTGCCGTGGGTTAATTATATGGCTATCTGTCCCATGCTCGATTCAATGATAGTGTTGTTGTGCATCGTGTGTTGGGGGCATTGGGTGCTGACTTCCAAGATGTTTTTCTCCCATCCGATGAGAACCTCTTGGAAGCCATGACTTCTTATTCAACATGATGAGTTGTCTTTGAAGCATGGTTCATTTTCTTGTGTCAAGCTCCTTAAAAATTGAAACAAGCTCTTTAGAGCACAATTCATTTTCTTGTGTCAAGATCCTTAAAAAATGAAACAAGCTCTTCAGAGCATAGTTTATTTTCTTGTGTCAAGCTCCTTGAAAAATGAAACAAGCTCTTTGGATTAGAGTTCGTTTTCTTTGTGTCAAGCTCCTTAAAAAGTGAAATAAGGTGTCACGAGGATGGTTCATCTTCTACGTCAATCTCGTTAAAAAATGAATTAGGTCATGAGGATAGTTCTTTTAATGTGTCAACCTCGTTAAAATAATGAAACACGTTCCTATTCAATTCAAGTCTTTGACATGATCTCGTAAAATCCCAGTCGAGTCTTTCTCTTGATCTCGTAATTTGAACCTTCACTCCATCTTCCTTTCATATGGACTAAAGCTTGGGGGGAATGTACCTCGAATTACGTCACCATGCTGGGGGCATGCAAATCATTTCAAGCATAGTTTATCTTTGTTTCAATCTTGTGTAAAAATGAAACCAATTCCAAGCAGAGTTTGTTGATTTCAAGCTTGTGTAAAAATGAAACCATTCCTATTTTACCTCTCGTGATTGTCATTTTATCAGCCTGTTTTTCTAGATGAACCTTGGTTTTCTCATTCCATCATCACTATCTGCTTGGCCGATCATATGCCTTCACTTGATTGTCTTACCCATTCCTGAGGAACAACTGCAATGAGTGGTATTATTAGCCAGCCTCTTGACCTTTACTTGTTCTGAGCAGTTCCACGATTACCGGAACCAGCAGCTACCCTTAATACCACTCGTTCCTCCAGGAGGAGTCATCTTTCAACTCTTTTCTGACTCTCAAAAATTGAAAAGATTGCCAAGACTCTTATCGTTTTGAACTCATTAAATGGCTATGAAACGATATCTACCCAGTATACGTTTACCCCTTTTCGGGCTGGGATGGATTATTTATGAAAAAGGAATACCTTAGCCTATCGTGACTAAGAGGTTCTTTCAGATATTGTTTTCTACCTTTTTGGATCTGAGGGACTATTCACGAAAAGGGCCATGATGGAGTTTTATTTTCTTCCTTCTTTTCAAATTCTTTAAAAATGAAAAGATGTCGATTTCTCCCTTTGTTAGACTCGTTAAAACCTGATGACACCGGACTTCGTCACCATGACGTTACTCAAGTTCCTCTTTCATAGGGCTCATAAAATGTACTAGGTTGGATTTGGCCAAAGGATAAACTTATATGACAAGCATATTCTATCCTCTTCAAGCTTGTGTAAAAATAAAGAGGTACTCGCCAGAAATGGTGCGGGAAAATGGAAGTTTTTCATCAGCTGTATCGGCAGTATGTCAATCTTTAACATGACACTTGTCTGCATTCGTGTCGGGTTGGGAACATCTCATTTCGTCACTTTTTCCTCCATGGGTTTGGGTAATCTATATTGACCTCTCATCTGCTCTTTGCCACGTCATCATGACCTCAGATCCCTTGATGTCAAATAATACCAAATCCAGTGTCGTTTTGTTGAAATGTTCAAGAGAAGTTTGCCTCTACATTTTTCAACCTCCCTCTGCTTCTCTATTGGTCCTGATTCACTATTATCATGTTCCTCTGTCTCGTGTCCATTATGTGGGAAACATTATGGCCACCTTCGATCAGGTCACTTCCTGTCGACTTCAACTCATTATCCAGGAATTTGAGCTAGAGACTCCCTTCTGGTACCTTGGAGCCTGTATGCCTCAATGGCAGGTTCTTCACATTCGACGCAAGGTCTGCATCATTGGCCTTCGATCGAGTGATTCTATAGATGTTTGACGTCAGATCACTATTCACATTCCATGGATTGTACTGGTTGTACCTTGAGAGCCATTGGAATTAGTGGTGGTTTCTCTCGTGCCCGTTAACAAATTTCATCATTCGTTGGTAACCAGGTGATTTTTCTTGCATGTTTGACCTTAGCTCATATATTCGCATGCTTGAATTTGTACTTGTTTGGGTCGAGATGGAGCGCAAGACCCTGGATTTTGTCTGATAAAATCTAGGTTGCGGATTTTTGTGGATTATCATGACTTATCGCATGACTCTTTTGATTGGATGGCTGTGACCATACTTGAGTCTATTTTTTGATCCTTACTGCTAGATGGTTGCGTCCATACCTCGGATCACCGTTTTTATACACTCTATTATGGATGGTTGCATCCATACCACATGTTCATGTATCAGAGATATCAGTTGTATTTATAATTGTAATTTTTCCAACAACGGTGTTTGGTTCGAACGCGTTCTCATAAAGCATTTCGACCCTCCCTCTCCCTCAGACCTCATGCTTTAGGGGGCATCTGTTACACAACATTTTGTTACCGTCCCTGCAATCTCCATCTCGCCCATTGGAGGGTCATTTCCATGATCAATAAGCAGTGTCATGCCTTACAAAGACCATCATTGTATCCCTTTACATGAGAGTAATATTCCTTCTGTTGACAATTCCCTGAGAAGAGACTCAAAAACCCTTGTTTTTGCCTTGGCATGGGTAGTCAGTTATGACCTCGCATCGAAGGGGAAGATTAAAACTGGGCCCCACTCCAGGTGGTGCTCTATCCCAGTTTTCCACCTGCACCAAGCTGTTTATGGAATGTTTTTTAAAATAGAGGCAGAGATTCCACTCCAACCACCTCGAGGATGAGTCATTGGGAGTGGTTGAACTGATAAACCATAGACTCCCTCCTTTAGTTTATGGTTTCCACCTCTTATGGGAACTCCCTAAAGGATAGGCCTCCCTCCCTCCTTTGTAGGGATCCTAACCTCCTCCTTTTCCTCTATAAAAAGAAGCTATCTCTCTTTGCAAAAACTAGCTGAACAATTGAACAACTGAAGAATTGAACTTGGAGAATAAAACATACGGGAGAGATAGAATAAGAATGAAGTACTTTGAGGAAGCTTGAGTGAATGTCTTTTGAGAGAGCTTGAGTCCATGCCTTTATCCCATCCAAATTCCCTGACGAGCATCTAAGACGCGCTCCGACTGAACCCCGCTAGAGGAGACCTCGACATCAAAGATTTGGTTGTATCTCTTCCTTTCATTAATACATATACGTGACTACTATTTGGTTCCAATTTTGTGTTATGTCATTTTTTCAATGCAATATTTTTAGCCCTCTTTGACTGGCTAATATTTATGAATGAAATTTTATTATATCATATGTTGTTCTTGTTTTCTGTGCAGGTATCCAAGCATGACTGCGAAAGGATTGTGACGTGCTGAGGTAGGAGCGAGAGGCCACCACCACTACAGCAACAACGACAGCGTTGGACTCCAGGTAGGTCAATCTACCGTGTCCTATTTTCATTCAATAATTAGGAATCAACACTTTAGCATGTCTCTTTGTTTCTAGACCCACTCTAGGACTAGAGGGATTTTCTCTGTCTGGAGAGAGGATTTACCAAAAGACTGTTGGGTGTGGAGCCTGATTATCTTGTTTATTTTGTATCATAGCGTTGGACCCCTTGTACCTTAATGGGGGTGGTAACGCCGCCCTAATTAAATGCTACCTAGGGGGTCCAGGGGGGGTGGTTGCGACTTTATGGAGCCCCCCCTTGGTGGGGGGTTTCGAGGGCAGCGCCCCCGAAGCTAAAAACAGATGTAAAATTACCTTGTAAAAGTATAGTAATTTCTAGTCAATCTGGGTCGTTCATTAGGCAGATGATCTCACGGTAGAAGTTATGTTTATTTTAGGGGTTTTTGCCCTAGAAGGAAAACCCTTGCTTTTATGAGGGTATTGTATTGCGGTTGTGTATTGTGTGTGTATTCTAAGAGCGAGAAACAGATAGAGAGACTGTGAGAGAGAACATAGGATATTATAGCGGATCTGCTGTAGGATGTGTCTCTTCAATTTTTGCTGGATAATATAAAGGATGGACTGGCTGTTTAGGGTGGATGTAGCCCAAAATTAGTGAACCATGTATATCTGTGTCTCTCTGGTTTTATGTGTTTTGTGTGCTTGTATTTTCTCATATTTTATGTTTTTCGTTGCTCTATAATATTTAATTTTCTAACAAAGACTCATTAAGTAGGCCAAACCAAAACCTACAGGAGTCGGCGTGACTGTAAAGTTGTAATCCATGGCATAAAGGGGTTGGTGCGACTGAAAAAAGAGAAACCTATGCCAATTGGCGCATCTGTTCAGAGGAAAAACGCGCCAAGCCAGATAGCTATTGGAAAAAGAGGAAAAACCAAAACCTAATGAGTAGAGGTCAATCTTGACACTCTGAAGCTGAACAGAAGATGTAAACTAAGAAAGATAACCAGGAAAGGAAAATAAGAAAATCAATGATTGATACTGACCCAACAAGATGAAACAAGAAACTCGTACTATCCCCACTGGAGTCACCAATTTGTTATACACGTAAATCCTCGCTACAGAAAGAGACGATCCCTCTAGCCCTAGAGTGGGTCTAGAAACAAAGAGACATGATAAAGTTTTGATTCCTAATTATTGAATGAAAAGAGGAAATGGTAGATCGACCTACCTGGAGTCCAACGCTGTCGTCGTTGCTATAGTGGTGGTGGCCTCTCACTCTTGTCTCGACAAGACACAATCCTTTCGCAGTCATGCTCGAATACCTGCATATAGAATCAGAAAACAAGAACAAAATACGATATAATAAAATTTGATTCATAACTATTAGCCATTCAAAGAGGGCTAAACATATTGCATTAAAAAAATTTCATAACACAAAAGTGGAACCAAATAGTAGTCATGTATATGTATTAATGAAAGGAAGAGATACAACCAAAGCTTTGACGTCGAGGTCTCCTCCAGCGGGGTTCAGTTGAAGCGCATCTTAGACGCTCATCAGGGAATTCGGATGGGATAAAGGCATGGACTCAAGCTCTCTCAAAAGACATGGAATCAAGCTTTCTCAAATTAATTCCTTCTCATTCTATCTCTCCCGTGTGTTTAATTCTCCAAGTTCAGTTCTTCAGCTGTTCAGCTAGTTTGTGCAAAGAGAAATAACTTCTTTTTATAAAGTAAAAGGAGGAGGTTAGGATCCCTAAAAAGGAGGGAGGGAGGCCTATCCTTTAGGGAGTTCCCATAAGAGGTGGAAACCATAAACTAAAGGAGGGATTATGTGGTTTATCAATTCAACCACTCCCAATGACTCATCCTTGAGGTGGTTGGAGTGGAATCTCCGCCTCTATTTTAAAAAAAAATTCTATAAATAGCTTAGTGCAGGTGGAAAAATGGGACAAAGCACCAGCTAGCATGGGGCCCAGTGTTAATATTCCTCTTCGGCGTGAGGGCATAACTGACTACCTGCACCAAGGCAAAAACAAGGGTTTTTGAGTCTCCGCTTAGGGAATTGTCAATAGAAGGAATATTAATCTCATGTAAAGGGATACAATGATGGTATTTGTAAGGCATGACACTGCTTAGTGATCATGGAAATGACCCTCCAATGGGCGAGATGGGGATTGCAAGGACAGTGATAAAATGTTGTGTAACACCTTGTTTCACGACATAAAAGAAGTCATGGATTCTAAGAGGTTATCATCTGATGGGAGAACAAAATATCAAAAATTAGGATCCAATGCCCCCAATATATTGTGTACTACGTCACTGACTGAATCATCAGCCAATGTGGACATGGAACAGGTGGCCACATAATTGACATGTGGCAGGGAGGACACCACTAGGCAGGTAAGGACCATGAAGGGACGACAGTAGAACAGATGTCACATTAGGACAAAAGAAAGAAAGTCGATCAATGTTCATGATCTAACCTTCATGTGGAAAATAGATCACATGAAAGAGGGAAGAGACAAGCGCACCCATGGCATAAGCATAGTCGCGCCCCAAGAGTAAATTAAAATCCAACCTTGGACCACCATCACGTCTATATAGACAGTTTTCCCTCCCAAAGTAATAGGTCACTTCAGAAGGATCCCTAGTGGTTGACTTGTTCCTCTATTAAAATCCAACAGATTCTGAATAACAGGCACAAACTACAGAGAACCCGAAGCTTTCCATTTAGTTGAGGACATAATACTAACCAAGGCGCCTTCATCTATAATTGTGCCCGACATGACCATATTGCAGGCCTGTACATTGATCTCAAAGGGCACGTAAGAAGGAAGATGATATCTCGTGAATTGACTCCAATCAAAGGAAGCGAAAAAACTACATGGAGGGGGTGCCATAGGAATCATAGGATTATCCCCCTACATTATAGGAGTGGAAATGCCATCCTCCTGAACTCCGGGAACGAGAGAAGGAGGATCACTTTCTGGAACTGCGGTGGCAGGATTCAGAGGATCATCCTACTCGATCATGGAAATGGGAGGATCGCCCTCTGATCCTAGGGAATTAGAGGAAACAAAAAGAACATGACTAGGATGATATCCACTCTCAACAGAAAATACTTGATGAACTATAGGTGGAATTATGTTGACCTTTTTCTCAACCAATTATTGGTTGGAAATGGACTCAGGAGACTGACCTTTAGAGAGTGGAATCGACTGGAGATGAATCCTGATCAATGAATTGATCAACTAGTAGAGGACTCGAAGAATTTTGAGATTGCAGCAAGATGATGAGCTTAGTGAAAAGAGTTGCCTTCACTAAGTGGGCCCGCGGGCTATTTTTGGTGCAAGTCTATTTTTAGACTATGTCTATTTTTATACATGTTGGTCATATTCTATGAGTTGCAGGATGCTATTTGTGGATGGTTGGTCAAGTTGGAAAAATAGTTGGACTTGTATTTTTAGACATATTGGGTGGAATCTATTTTTAGATTGCCAGTCCAAAAATAGATATGTCGAATATTATTAGATCTTAATAATATTTGGACTATAAACATTATCTTATTCTCTTGGAGCACTTCAGTTAAGTGCACAGATGTGGTACAAGATCTGACAGAAGGAATTACACTATTCCTAAGGTTTTAAGTGGAGCTATTGCATGGATACTTCAGTTAGAACTCATGTGACAGAGCTTGGTGGAGTTGTAGAAGTAGTTGGTGGAGTTGTGTACAGTTTACCTCAGTTAGACACAGTTGAGCTAGTTGTATCTAGTCTAACCGATTGATACAGTAGTGAGAGTGGTGTGAATTAATTAATAATTAATTCATTGATTATTAACTCATTAATCAAATGGAGAATACATCAGTTAACTACAGTGCATGGATAGTTTCAGTGGAGACCAGTGGAGAGGTAGGTGAAAGAGCAGGTTGACTATCAGTTGTGACTATAATGTTGCATGATTTGCAACACCCAGTGATTGGAGATGCCAATGAGGATTGCATGAGAAATTCTAGACCAATTTGAGTTCATTCAGAGCCAATATTCAGCAGGGATTGCGCAGTAGAGGTAGGCTAGTAGGTGACGAAGATCGGTGCATGGATTTGCTAGATCGGGCTTGATTAGTGTGTAGCGATTGTATTATACTGAGAGCTTGACATGATCAGCTTTGTATGAGGATTTTTAAATGATCTCTATGACATATATTATATACATATAGTTGGGGTCTCTATATTCATGCTTTCTCGTTAAAACACTGTGTTCATATGTGTGTATTTTTATGGTTTCAATGTGTGCATGCAATTGATTTAATTTCTGCAAGTAATGATCAATAGTAGAAGAGATTCTGTATTATGCATGAAGTCAAATAGTGTGTGATCAGGAGAATATTGGATGTATAATGCATTAGTTATATAATTTCTACATGGTATCAGAGCGATATTGATCACTAGAGAAATTGCAAAGGATTGAAGCAGTTGAGTTTTGTGCTGGTGGAATTCAAATTTGTAGTAGTGTTTTCTTGGTGTCGAAGTTGAGATGTCTTTCAATGGATTGTGATTGGAGTATGCCCTTGAGGGCAGCTCAAACTATATTTCATGGAAGGATGGGATGGAGGTGGTGCTAGAGGATAATGGGTTGAAGGAGTTCATAGATGCAGAAATTCCAAAACCTGCTTCGAGCGATGCTACCGCACTTGACGCATGGCAAAAGAAGACAAAAAAATGTCAAAGGATTCCATTGGAAGGTGTGAACGATCACATAGTTTCCAGCCTTCATGGTAAAGCTTCTCCATTCTTGATGTGGAAAGCTTTGACAGACTTGTTCCAAAGCAAGAGCGACGAGAGGAAGTTGGCGCTCAAGGATAAACTCAGGAAGATAAAAATGGAGAAAGGCGACAGTATACCCAAGTACCTCATGAAGTTTGTCCAGTGCAGGGATGAGCTAGGAAGTGTGGGGGATACTGTAGATGAAGAGGAATTGGTGAGCTTCACTCTCTTTGGGATTCTGAAGAGTTGGCATTCCTATGAGGACTCTGTCAATGGTTGGGAGAAACTACCAGGATGGGAGCAACTTTGGTCAGATCTTGTGCACGAGGAGATAAGGCGGAGTAACAGGGATGGATCTTCATCAAAGAATGAAGATGAAGAAAATTGCGCTTTGGATGCCAAAGCAAGGAAGGGGAAGAGCAAGAAGAATAATTCTCAATCTGGTGTGAAAGTCAAGAAGGAGGACATGTCCAAGGTGAAGTGCTTTCACTGTCACCAACACGGACATTACGCCACTAATTTCCCACAGAAGAAGAAAAATAAGCAGGCTGCTGGATCTACAGCTGGAGAGGCCTTAGCCTCGCAGTTTGAGCTGGATTTTTCACTGATCGCATGCTTGGTCTCAAGTATGATGGGTTCAGTGTGGTTTCTTGACAGTGGTGTGTCTTTCCATATGACCGGAGACGAAGATTTGTTTGCTGATCTGGATGAGAAGGATCTTGGAGTGCACATCGAGATGGGCGATGATGGTAGATATAGTGTGACTGGTATTGGGACCATTTCCTTTGAGAGGGAGTCTGGAAAACCTTTCATCTTGAAGGATGTCATACATGTTCTAGGATTGAAGAAGAATCTGATCTTTGTGGCGATTTTGGAAGACAAGGGATATGATGTTGTCTTTAGCGAGGGAAAGGCTTTCCTGCGCAGTAAGGAAATTGGTGAAACCCGGAGGAAAGGAGTTCGAGTTAAGAACCTTTATTAGTTGTAGGTAGATGGCTGTGCGGTAATGGTAGGCAAGGCAAAAGGAGTGGTGAGCCGGGATGAGGGCAAGCTATGGCATAGGAGATTGGGCCATCTTCATCATGGTGCTTTGAAAATTTTGCAACAGATTTATACCAAGCTTGCCAAAGGTACACTTGCGCAGTCAGATCAGTGCAAGGGATGTACTTTGGGAAAATTTGTGAAAGCCACCTTGCATGAGAATGATAGTCACGCCACAATGATCCTTGAGAGAATTCACACAGACGTGTGTGGACCTTTCTCAGTAGCTTCGACAACAAAGCACAGGTATTATGTGATATTTGTTGATGATTTTTCTCGTAAGTGCTAGATCTTCTTCATGCAGAATAAGAGTGAGACATACTCAAATTTCTGCGAGTTCAAGGCACTGGTTGAGTAAGAATCAGGGAAGCAAGTGAAGGCTCTTAGGAGCGATAATGGTGGTGAATTCATCTCTAGCGAATTCAAGGACTTTTGCAGCGCATAAGGAATTCGAAGAGAACTCATAATGCCTCATAACCCACAACAGAATGGGGTTGCGGAGTGAAATAACAGAACGATCGTGGTTGCTACATGGGCGATGTTGCATGACCAGGGCCTTCCCATACACTTGTGGGCTGAGGCATGAAATACTGTGGTTTATGTTCAAAACCGTTGTCCTCACAGATTACTTGGCATGAGTACACCCAAAGAGGCGTTTTCTGGTAAGAAGCCTGATATTTCTCTTTTGAAGATTTTTGGCTCACCTATTTACATTCATGTGACAAAGGATGCTAGGAAGAAGCTGGAGCCAACCATAGAGGTTGGGATATTTGTGGGATACACTGATACACCCCACAACTATCGTGTGTATTTTCCAGATAGTCGGAAGACTGTTGTGCGACGGGATATAAAATTTCATGAGGAGAAAGGCATGAAGTGTTCACTTGAGAGGGAGCCACACTTGCATGTAGATGAAGAGCTATTAGATCCTAAGGATGAGCCTTAGGATTTGGATCAGCCACAAGAGTAGGTTCATGGAGTGGAAGAAACCACTCATGCAGCGCCAACCATCAGAGGGTGGAAGCGCACTACAGAAGCTGAGCGACTGAATCTTGATGTAGAGAAGATTGTAGGAGCACCTAAATCACAGTGCAGACAGAGACAGTCACCTGACCGATGTATTGGATACATGGCTCTGATGAGCAAGTGTATCATGACAGAGCCATCCTCTTTTGAGGAAGCTATGGAGGACCCTGCATGGGTAGATGCCATGGTGGAAGAGTATGATTCGATTGTCAGAAATAGTGCATGGGAGATTGTCCCAAGGCTAGAAGGGAAATCAGTGGTAGGTTCAAGATGGATATACAAAGTTAAGCAAGCTACTGACAGGAGTGTGGAGAAGTACAAGGAAATATTTGTTGCCCGGGGCTTCTCATAGATTGAGGGGATCGAGTATGAGGAAACCTTTGCACCCGTCGTAAGGTATTATTCCATACGGAGTATCCTAGCTCTCTCAGCGCAGATGGGATGGCACATTCATCAGATGGATGTGAATACTACATTCCTCAACGGAGTCATTAAGGAGGAAGTGTACATAGAGTAGCCCGAAGCTTTTGAGATCTTCAGCAGCGAGTCGCATGTGTGCAGGCTCAAAAGAGCGTTGTATGGGTTGAAACAAGCACCTCGTGCTTGGTACACATAGATAGACAGTTATTTCATTGGTCTTGGATTCACCAAGAGTGAGGCAGATCCGAACCTATACAAAATAGTGGTGGAGGGTAAGTTGCTGATCATTGTACTTTTTGTAGATGATTTGATTTTGACAGGTGATGAGTAGTTGATACTCTCATGCAAGGCTGATCTTGCAAAAGAGTTTGAGATGAAGGACTTGGGCCTCCTTCATTATTTCCTGGGATTGGAAATTTGGTAGCGTAGTGATGGATTGTTTGTGTCTGAAGGCAAGTATGCCCGGGAGATACTGGAGAAGTTCAACATGCAAGGTTTCAAGCCTATCGACACTCCTCTTCCTAGTGGTTGGAGGAAAGAGGATGCTGCATCGGCAGAGGTAGTGGATGCCAATGTTTACCAACAGTTGGTGGGGTCGCTTATGTATCTAGTCAATACACGACCTGACATATGCTACGCTGTTAACCAGCTTTCCCAAGCTATGGTTAAGCCTACCGAGCTCTTTTGGAAGGTAGGCAAGCATGTATTGAGATATCTCAGAGGCACATCGGGATATGGATTATGGTACAAAAGTCGGATGAGGTGAAGCCGTGTGGCTTCACGGATGCATATTGGATAGGGAGCCCAACGTACAGAAAGAGCACATCTAGAGGGATTTTCAGTATCAAGTTGACAACAGTTTCTTGGTACAACAGGAAGTAGAGATCCGTGGCTCTCAGTTCAGTGGAGGCTGAGTACATGGCAGCGATTTTGGCTGCATGTGAGGCTATATGGATGAGGAAGATCCTAGTCGGGTTGTTCAGTTCACACTTAGATCCTACTGTGATATATTGTGATAATCAAAGTTGCATCAAACTCTCAGTTAATCCAGTATTTCATGATAGATCTAAACACATTGACATTCGGTATCATCATATCAGAGATTGTGTGCAGCGGAAGATCATGTTACTTTCATACATTCCTACGGAGGATTAGGATGCTGATATCTTGACGAAGGCGCTCACCAGGAGAAAATTCGAATACCATAGAGGCAGGATCGGGGTGGCAGATAACCCCTATCTTGTTGAGAGGGAGTGTTGAGATTGCAACAAGATGATGAGCTTAGTGAAAAGAGTCACCTTCACTAAGTGGGCCCGTGGGTTATTTTTGGCACAAGTCTATTTTTAGACATGTCGATCATATTCTATGAGTTGCAGGATGCTATTTTTGGATGGTTGGTCAAGTTGGAAAAATAGATGGACTTCTATTTTTAGACATATTGGGCGGAATCTATTTTTAGATTGCCAGTCTAAAATTAGATATGTCGAATATTATTAGCTCTTAATAATAGTTGGACTATAAAAATTATCTTATTCTCTTGGAGCACTTCAGTTAAGTGCACAGACGTGGCACAAGAGCTGAAAAAAGGATTTACACTATTCCTAAGGGTTTAAGTGGAGCTACTGCATGGATACTTTAGTTAGAACTCATGTGACAGATTTTGGTGGAGTTGTAGAAGTAGTTGGTATAGTTGTGTTCAGTTTAACTCAGTTAGACACAGTTGAGCTAGTTGTATCTAGTCTAACTGATTGATGCACTAGTGAGAGTGGTGTGAATTAATTAATAATTAATTCAATAATTATTAACTCATTAATAAACTAGAGAATACATCAGTTAACTACAGTGCATGGATAGTTTCAGTGGAGACCATTGGAGAGGTAGGTGAAAGAGCAGGTTGACTATCAGTTGTGATTATAGTGTTGCATGATTTGTAACACACAGTGATTGGAGATACCAATGAGGATTGCGTGAGCAAGTTTGGACCAATTTGAGTTCATTTAGAGCCAATATTCAATAGGGATTTCACAGTAGAGGTAGGCTAGCAGATGGAAAAGATCAATGCATGGATTTGCTAGATCGGGCTTGATTAGTGTGTAGTGATTGTATTGTACTGATAATTTGACATGATAATATTTGTATGAGGATTGTTACATGATCTCTATGACATATATTATATACATATAGTTGGGGTTTTTAGCTTCAGGTTTTCCCGTTAAAACACTGTGTTCATATGTGTGAATTTTGATGGTTTCAATGTGTGCATGCAATTGATTTAATTTCCGCAAGTAATGATCAATAGTAGAAGAGATTTTGTATTATGCATGAAGTCAAATAGTGTGTGATCAGGAGAATATTGGATGTATAACACATTAGGTATATAATTTCTACAAAGAAAACTTCTGGTAACCAACGGGAAGATAGGACTCAGAAGCCGAAAGGGTATCCAACACCATAGAAGCTTCATCCATATAAGGACAGAGGTGAATGGGATGGTTCCCTTCACAGAAACTACAGGTACATTTGATCTTACCATGTTTCTTATGAGTCTCATTATCTCTAGCTAAAGGCTCATCAACAGCATGATGCCCAAAGGTTGATGATGAAGGATGAATCAAACCAATAGAACACACTTCTAGCACCTTGGGAATACCAAGGCAATCACAAAGAAGGTGGTAACCCTTACATAGCAAGGGAATTTGACTCTACGAGATGGAGTGGGATGTTTCTCGATACTAGTTGCATGGGTAGCAATAGTTGTTGATTTTATCCCTAGATTATTTTCCTTCTTCTTCTTCGACTTCTTCTTCTTCTTCTTAGCCACCTGGCTAATAGAATCCAAACTTTCACAGGGAAAAGTAGAAGAGGAGGATGAAGAAATAGGCGAAGAAGGGGAGAGGTCCACCTTAGAATCAACATGATTTTGTTCAAGCAGAAGAGATGGTTGGACAGAGGTCAGGGTACTCGAGACTACTGAGGTCGAGAATAACCAAACAGGAAAACCAACAGTTAACCTAGGAAGGGACAATGTTGCCATATAAGGAGCACCAACATTCCCAAAAGAAGGAAAAGGACTAGGATTCCCTTCGGAGGGGATTCCTTGGTTGGTAAACTATGGAAACATTTCCATTGGAAACAAACCTAAAAAAATCACTAAGGAATATAACTTTAACCAGGAATATTTCGTGGGTAGGTAATATTTTAAGGCATTGAAACAAACCTTTGTTGTTTCATATTTTAAGAGTCGATAAATATGCAAAAGGTGACTCTATCACTTTCAGGTTGAAACGAGCATGAAAGGACAAGATCTTGATGATATTTTCACTTTTAGAGAGTCACGAAAAGATCAAAATGACTACTTAGGTAATTTAAGAAACAGGGTGTACCAAGTTTCCATGAACTGAAATATACACCTTGGTGATCAAATGAAGGATAAATGACCAAGGACTTGATGTGCGTGCAGGTAGTCTCCTCGAATGTTCTATTCAGTGTATCAGGGTTACATGGCAGCAAACTCACTTCCTATGGATAAAGGATTTTAACCTATGAGGGTCTCCCTTTATATACACAATGGTACAGGGAGCACAAGTCCATACTAGTGTTGTCTAATGCCATATGGTGAACAATAGGTACTAGGTTTAACGACGCCGGAACACTGTCACTATCATAGAACTCTAAATTTTTTTCATTAGGTTCCAATGCTTCCTTAGATTGATTGAATTAATTTTAAGTTTGATCTTGAATTAATGTTTCAGTTTCAAGGCCCTACCGAATGGGATCTCAAATTCTTGAATGCATGCTATATGCAAAAGAACACCATTTTCTGTTTGATGAATGCTAAGTAAGAGAAGGATAGAGATCTTTAAGAAAGTATCAAACGATGAAATCATAAGAAGACGTCTGCTAATTCATCTAATACAACTAGACAAAAAACGAAAAAATCTTTCCTATTTCACTAAGAGCTAGTTATGCAAAAGAACTTTTCATTTCGATGCAAATGAAAGAATGCAATTTTTTTTGTTTTTTAAATGAATGAAGCACATGATGCAATATTACATTAAAAAGCAAAGAAAACACTAGTTTGGAGCACTGTGAATGTAGATATCTTAAAATGAATAATTAAAAAGCAATACATACATAAAAACGCACTTAAACCAATGATTCACTCTTTCAAACAAATAGAAAGCTTTGAAAATGACCCAAACGAGAAATGTGATCTATATTATATGTGATGAAATGGAATGTTAAACGGTAACCGAAGTGATCATTCAACAAACCAAACACACGAAGGATCAAGAAATAATAACACAATCGATCAGGGAATCGAACTAACAAAAATAAAAAATACGTAAACTTCAATTAGAAGGCTTAGTGAGTGAAAACCACCTAGAAACCCTAGGGCTATGAACCTCACCAATGAGAGAATGGACAAATAGCTGATAAGAACAAGATTACAGTAGTCAAAACAAGTGTAAAAGACCAATTACAAATTAGAGAAATGACCCAGAGTCAAGCACAACTGACCAAAAACTCAGAAGGAAGGTCAAACCAAATCATACAGGATTCAGCGCGACTGTCAGGCAGTAATCCACGCCAAAAATGGGTTAGCGCTACTGCAACAAAGGAAACAAGTGCCAATTGGTGCGACTGTTCAAAGAAAAGCTATGCCAAGCTGAAAAACTATGGGAAAAGGTAAAAACAGTAAGCAGAGGTCAATTTTGACAGTCTCGAGCTGAACAGGAGGATTCCAAATGGTCAAGCAAGCCAAAAAAGACAGACAAGCAATCAAACGACTGAAGTCAACTTGACAAGGAAAATTCCCAATGAGAAATGAGACGATAAACTCACACTGATCCCCAGTGGAGTTGCCAAATTTTTTTGTAGGTGAATCCTCTCTACGGATAGAGACAATCCCTCTAGCCCTAGAGCGGGTCTAGTAACAAGGGAACAAGCTAATGTGTAGATTCCTAGTGAACGAATGAAATAGGTTGGGATAGATTGTCCTACCTGTATTCCAACACGATTGTCGAAGCTATAGCAGTGGCAACCTCTTAATCTCTGTCCCGACAGGTCGTGGTCCTTCAGCAATGGTACTCAAGTTCCTGCACAAATATCAAAGGACAAAATCAGCATACAACACAATGATTGCATTCATAACTAGCTAATAAGTCAAGGAATATTAAACATATTGTGTAAAATAAACCATATCAACACAAGATGGGAGCCTTGACGTCGTAGCCTCCTTCAGCGGGTTTAGTTAAGGCATGTCTCAAAGGATCGTTGGGGAATTGGGACGAGGCAAGGACACAAGCCTAAGCTCTCTCTCAACAAAGGTCTCTTTCTTTTCTCTATATCACCAAAAACATGTTCAACAATTATCTTCAGCTATTCAGTTGTTCAGCTAGTGTATCAATGGGAAATAGCTTTATTTATAGAGGGAGAGGAGGAGGTTGGGATCCCTAAAATTGTGGAAGGGAGGCCTTATCCTTTGGGAGGTTCCCCCAAAAGGTGGAAACAAGAGGCCAAAGGAGGGTTTTCATGGTTATTTAGTCGAACCACCCAAGCTGACTTGCCCACGAAGTTGTTATCATGGAAACTTTGCCTCTATATTTAGAAAACATTCCAAAAACATCTTGGTGCAGGTAGTTCCCTAGGACAGAGTGCCAATGGTTGCAGGGCCCATTTTTAATCTTCCTCATTGGTGCGAGGGCATAATGGTCTACCGGTACCAACCCAAAAACATGTGTTTCTGATAGTCTTCTCAAGGGATTGTCAACAGAAGGAACATTGTCCTCATGGAAAGGGATGCAATGAGGGTCTTTGCAAGGAATGACACTTCTTATTAGTCACAAAAATTTTCCTCCAATTTGTGGGATGGGGATTTTCCTCCAATTTGTGGGATGGGGATTGCAGGGACGGTGAAAAAAATGTTGTGTAACAACGGGGTATGTTAGAAATATAATTCCAAAAATTTATGCAGCATTGGATAAAAAGAAGGAATATTAGCAGGAATCTATTATTGATATGGACGGTAAGCTTTGTGATCAAGTTGTTTCTATTTTGATTTACCCTAGATTTAATTATAGTTATGTTAATCCTAACTTGGTGGATAAGTGTGGTTTGAGTAAGGAAGTGTATGTAGAGTCTTGGTTAGTGAAACTGACTAAAAGTACAAAGAAAAGGGTTCATCATTGGGTAAGATATTTTGCATTTGAACTTAATGGTATGCCTACATTAGTGCATTTGAATTTACTTCCATTGGCTATATCACGGTTAGCTATGGATTGGCTATATCTTCAAAGGACCAAGGTGGATTGTTATGACAAGGACTTTGAGTGCTTAGATGAGAATGGGGAACACAAAATATTGTAGGGTAAGAAGAAGGAAATTTCAGTAAGAATGTTTATAGCTATGCAAGAAAAGCACAGTCATAGGAAAGGGTGTGTATTATTTTTAGTGCATATTCCAGTGATAAAGGTAAGGAATTTTAGGATGTCGATGTCTTGAAGAAGTGTTCAGTTTTGCAACAATTCTAGGATGTGTTTACAATATATATTATAGAGTTATCGCCTCACAGAGAAGTGTAATTTTATATTGAGTTAGTACCAAGAGAAGCATCAACATCAAAGGCACCATATACGATGAGAACACCAGAGTTAGTGGAATTGTAGTTGCAATTAAAGGAAATGATTGACAAGGGGTATATCAGGTCAAGTGTGTTGCTGTGGGGTGGACCGATAATTTTTTGAAGAAGAAGGTTGGTACTCTTAGATTAAGCATTGATTACATGGAGTTGAACAAGGTGACCATCAAAAACAAATATTTGTTGTCAAGGATTGACAACTTCTTTCACCAGTTAAAGGGCGCAACAATGTTCTCGAAGATTAATTTGAGACGATGATACCATGAGATACGCATCAAATAAGAGGACATTTAAAAGACTTATTTTTTAATTAGGTATGGGAATTATGAGTTTTTTGTAGTTTTTTTTTTTTGACTAATGCTCCAACTACTATTATGTGCTTGATGAATAATGTGTTGAATCCTTATCTTGAAAAGTTTGTGATTGTACTCATTGATGATATATTGGTATATTCTAAGAATAAGGAAGAGAATTCCAAACACTTAGTATCAGTGTTGAGATTGCTAAGAGAGCATCAGTTGTATGCAAATCTTAGAAAATGCAGTTTCTTTCAAACGAAGGTACATTACTCAGGGAATGTGGTCTCCAAGTAAGGCATAACATTGCATCCAAAAAATATAAGATTCATCATGAAATGGGAAACTCTGAGGAATATAGATGAGGCAAGTTCATTTATGGGGTTAATATGTTATTACAAGAGGTTCATCAGGAATGTCTCACAAATTTATTATCCTATTACATCGTTGCAAAGCAAAGGTAAGAAATTTGAATGGATAGAGGAATGTGCAACAAGTTTTGAGAAGTTGAAGAAATTATTAACAAATGCTCTAGTTCTAAAAATCGCAGATCCAGACAAAGTTTCTTTGGTGTGTACTGATGATTTTAGGAGAGGACTTGGTGGATACTTGTGTAGGAAGGACATGCAGTATGTTATGAATCAAGGAAATTGAATGAGCACAAGCATAATTATGTGATACATGATCTTGAGTTGGCAATGATTATCCATACATTGAATATGTGGAGATAATATCTTCTGGGAAGGATTTTGTATTAATGAGCGACCACAGTGGATTGAGGTATTTATTTGATCAACCAAATATGAATGCCAAGAAATCTAGTTTTTTGGCCATGAACAGTAAGTTTGACTTCGATATTATGCATATTAAGGGTAAAGAGAATCGAGTTGTAGGTTCTCTTAGCAGAAGAGTACATGTAAATCACATTGAAATTATGATTTCATATGGGACAAATCTATAGGAGCAGATCTTGTAGGCATAACAACATGATGACATGTATAGGGAACTTATGCATAGGTTACAATAGGGTACAGGTGATCAAGATGTGGACTATCATCTCACAACATATGGTTTGATTATATTGAGTGACAGGATGAATGTGTCAAACAATATTGAGCTAAATAATCTTATCTTGAGAGAATTTCATGTTAAACCATATTCAACACACCTAGTATATTAGTATTCAATAGGTAAAAAAGTAGTGTAAGCATCCAGATGGATTACTACAATTGATTCTGATTCTACAGTCGAAATAGGAGGTAATTTCTATGGATTTCATTACATGTTTTCCAAGGACATCTAGACAACATGATTATATCATGGTTGTGGTGGAATGGTTGACAAAGGTAGCACAGTTCATTCCAGTGAATTTAGCTAATGATGTAGCATAAGTATTCATCAAATATGTAGTGAGGTTGCATGGTGTACCAAACAACATTGTGTCAGACATGGATGCCAAGTTCACTTCTAGGCTTTAGAAAGAGTTGTTTTCAGGTTTCGGTACAAAGTTGGCCATCAGTAAAACTTATCACCCATGGAAAAATGGACAGATATAGAGGGTCAATAAGATTTTGGAGGACATGTTTAGAATGTATGTCATGCATTAGCAGCAAAAGTGGGAAGAGTATCTGACACTGATTAAGTTTACTTACAATAATGGGTATTAGGAGTCTTTGAGGATGAGTCTATTTGAGGAATTCTATGGGTATAGTTTTAATAATCCTATCAGCTGGAGTGATCCATTTAACATGGTATTAATTGTACCACACATGTTCGTAGAGATGAAACATGAAATATAGGTTATCAAGAAAAATTTAAAGGCAACACATGATAGACAGAAGATCTATGGAGATTATCAAAGGGTGTTTAAGGAGTTTCAGGTTGGGGAACATGTGTGCTTTCACATCAAGCCCAAGAAGAGCTCCTTGGGGATTGGATCATGTGCCAAGTTGGCACCTTAGTATTGTGGGCCTTTCAATATTTTTGAGAGGATTGGACCCGTATCCTATCGATTTGCACTACCTTAAAAATTGAAATTCCATGATTTTTTCCATGTGTCATTGCTTAAGAAGCATGTTAAATATGTTGATCATGTGATTGATTGGTTTGTATTGTAGATGGATCTAGAAGGAGAATTCCAGCCAGAATCTCAATGCATTTCACATAAAAAGATGCTCATGCTTCATAACCAAGTATTTTAAAGTGTAGTGGAAGAATTTTGGGTCTGATGAAGCTACATGGGAGATGGATTATTAGATGTGTTCTATGTATCCTTCCTTGTTTACCATTTGAGGAAAATTAGTTTTGGTATATGTATGTATTTATGTATGGTTTTTATTGTCATTACCACAATGAGCTATTTTATAAAGCTCCAATAAGAAGTACGCTTTTCATGCTGTTATGTTTATCATGTTGGACACGTTGTTTTGATTTTCAGCAGGTTTTTCATTATAGATGTTGCAATGAGCTAAGTTATAATGCTCCATGGGAAGTATGTTTTGTTTTTAAACGGTCTTGCTGGTTGTAGGTGTCATGTTCCTTATTTTTATAGTCCATTTTGTGACATCTGATCAATAGGACTCCTAATGGGATCAATCAACATTAGAGTTCCTAAATAATTTAATACACTATGCTATTGAGAACACAATCCAAATCGGCAAAGACTCTCTTTTTTACCTTCAAACTTGCTTGCAAAATGTAGAAGACAAGATAGAGTTTTTGCAGCTTGAATCTCAATTCTAAAAAGAAGAATTACAACATAGCGTCATCATTCTGGACCTATTTCTTTTCATAACATTGATAGAGACTCCCATAAGAAGGAAGTAAATAATGTTTCAGTTGATTTAGATCTAGTGCCTATTGAAGCAACAAAGTTACAAGCAGATGTATAAGTTTAGTCTGCACTTCCCAAGCAGATCATCGGACTTTGGGAAGATATTTTCCATAACAATCACAAATCTGGTCTTGGATATAACAAGTATTTTTCCTTTCATATTCGATGTTACTCAAATCCCATCTAGTTTCATAGGGTTATATTCATTAATGACAATTCACCTTCATTGTTCCATATTATTCTCCTCTTTCATAGCAGCCACAATAGATTGTTATATGTCAACATTGCGATCAAGTTGGCCATATGAAAGATCATTCTTTTGATCTTCATCCATGTAATAATTTTCATAGAACCACTCATTCTTCACACAAATGCTTCAGAAACAAGCCTCCTACAAGAACAAGTATTAATCTTGGATGGATCGCTTCTTGGCAATGGTATTTAACAACCAAGAATATATTTCGCTCATACAACAGGATTTGTTCTCGAACATTGAAAAGTCTCGGAGTTGATATTTCTTCATATTCTCATGTTTTATCTGAAAAGGAGGGAATTGATGGTCATATACAAGCTTCAAAGCCACATCAAGCAAGAGCCACAACCTTCCATACGAGATTTGAAGTTTTAGCTAGAGACACAAAAGTTCAAGTGAGCTCGAGCCACAACTTATCATACCATATTAAGAGTTGTAGATAGAGACTAAGATGCCCGTGATCATGTCTTTGGTTGGTGGTCAGCCTTAAAGCATATATGTAGGGTTGAGACCTCCATTTTTAGGTTGATATTCCCCCTCTTCAAAAAATTGGGGACACTTCGTCTAGCATAATACTTCATCTTGTTGCCAATTTTGGAAGTATTCGAGGAATTACATTAAGCATTCTAGAGTTGGTGGCCATCCTTAAACCACCGCAGGTTAATACCTCCATTTTTAGGTTGAATTTATCCCTTTTTATGCACATTGTAGAACTCCTTTTTCTAGGTTTAAGGTATCCCTCTAGCAGAATACTTCATCTTTATGATAGATTTGGAAGAGTTATGGGAGTTGCACTAAGCGTTCTAGTGTTGGTGGTCATCCTTAAACCACCTCCTTATTCCAATATTTCAGAGAGTACATTTAGCCTAGTTTTATCATGCATATTGTTTCACGTTTTTCATTAACAACTCTCTTATTGGACTCATACATATCCCTTCAGATTAAGGGGGGGAATGTTGGACACCTAATCCACTAAGGGTTAAGGTGTGGGAGTTGGAAAATCAAAGGGAGTCCAATATACCTTGGAATATGGAAACCAAGAGTCACACCAATGTAATATAAATGTATATCATTGTGAATAATATAGCATCTCTTGCTTATATTTCTTATTCTATCTATTCCATGTGTGTGTTTAACAATATTCCACATTTTCATCGTCATTGCACAAAGCCATAAGCATGCCTCTTTAATTCCTCATACTTTATGCCTGAAATTGCATCATCTAAGCCAATTTTAGGACCAACACTCCCTAGCCTTTTGTTGGACAACGTTCACCTACATGTTTCTCCACTTTGGCCTGCATTGATCACCTATAGGTTTCTCCCCTTTGCACCTTCATTGGTTCTAGAAATCTAGGAAAAAGTGATAAATTATGGAAGCTTCCTCTTCCATAAGCTTCCAGAATTTGTTACAACCATTTACCTCAGATAAAACATTCGGATCGTATTCTATCCCTCTTTGGAGTTTCCATCCCTTATCCTTTGATCCCATCTTCCCATCAAAGGTGGATTTAAAACCTTAGATTGGTAATTGGATAAAAATTATCAGCTTACCCCACTCCTCTATATATTTACAACCTTCCATATGTAAGAGGTTGGATTTTGGAGAGTGATTATACCCTTATGCTGTTGTGGTGAGAGGTATTCTTCCATGCATTTAGGGTGGTTGTAGGTTTACATTGTGACAAGGAAATGGAAATACAACTTGGATGATCTCTTCTACAAGATCAACACCTATTTGTGGTTGTAATCTCCTTCCATTTATATTAATGCAAAGAATTCTTTTTTTTCTTATATGTGATGTTTTTATTTCATATATTTCAATACCATGTTGATCTATTTAATATAGTACTTAGATTATACTGCATAGATCACGTAGTTTCTTGGCGTGTTTTATCTGACTGCACAGGTTCTAATTTTGCAACTAGAGCTAGAATTGGAGGATTCAAGCTAAAGAAGGAGAAATGCATGTGACGGATTCTAGGTAGGCTTAATTCTATCATATATTTACTTTAAGGAAATAATTATGTTCCCTGTCTCTCTTTTGTTCTATATTGGCCACCAAACCTAGGGGAGATACTTTTGTCAGCAATTATAAGTCTAGCATAACAATTATGGTGTGGTTTAAGTTACTAGTTCCTAGAGCCTTGGTTGGAAAACCACTCTACAAGCCCTGTAACATCATGGGTTGAGTTACTAGTCCTTTAAGCTTTGGTTAGAAATATACATTGGATCCCTTGGTGGGTTGAGTTACTAGTCTTGGAAGACCTGGTTTGACAATGGCTCTGGATTCTGACAACATTTGTAGGTTGAGTTACTAGTCCTGTAAGCGTTGGTTGGAATAAACTCTTTGGAGTCTTGGAAAGCTTCGGTAGAGACCAATATGGTAATTTTTATTGATGTATGACCGTGAGGTGGAATTAATGGTTGAGGGATGAGGTGGTTTAGCCTCTGTAAGCCTTGGTTTGATTTTGTTCAGTTTATTCCATGAGATCCCACATTAATTCTTGGAATATGGCACATGGGTGATTGGATGAAAGAGAGAATTGGTTCAACCCAATATATGTTTGGGTGGCACGTGGAATTCCTTGACTTGGTTGGATTTCATATGTTAATAAGAGCTCCTTTTGATTTGGTATTATATAATTAAATGTGCTTGTAATTATGTGGCTTTAATGGTTGCTTCATCATTAGTATTTATCTAGTTATTTGTTGGCTATAAAAATGTTTTATGATAGACTTGAGTTATGGCTCTCATCATGTTTTTATTAGTAGATGAAATTTTAATGAATTCATGACCTAATAGATAATCTTGTAGATATTATGAGGAAGCACCAATAATTCTTAATGATTCTCAGATATTTATGAAAGCCCTATGTTGATATGTGTAGTTGTGACCTGTACATTTCATTTTTATGATATGTTTGACAGAATTCATGTCATGGATAGTATGGGTCAGGTCAAGTCCTTGCTCAATTTTTTTCATTAGTAGCCTTATTCCATTTATATTGATAATTTCTAGAATTTTCATGAAGTTTTGAGTAGAGGCCTGAGTCCTATCCCTAAAAAAGTGGCTCAGAATTTAGGGTCACTAGCACAAAACTACCTGAAAAATGTTGTAGTCACATGGATTACTTGTTGTAGGAGAGAATAGAGGGACTCAGATGCATGGACGGCTTGTCATAGGAGTGACTGGGGGTCTAGTTCAGAAAAACATCAAGTTTTCTGAGGGGTTATGTTATGCGGAATTGTGATCTACGGATAAACTAAATTCCCTAAGTGTGGTGCTAGTCACTTAGAACAATAGAGGAAAGAATTAATATCACTTTCTCTAAAATAAAAAGATATACATAATAGTAAGGGACCTACTTTTGATTGAATCTCTTCTCCTTCTCCTTCTGTTGTTGTTTCCATCGCTCTCAATCCAACCCAAGTTACTAGATTGATTCCTACCAACACAAACAGAGAAAAACAAAGAAAATGCAATATACAGATATCTACTTATCTTACTCAAATCAAATTGATTAGATATGAAATACATACATCATTCAATAATACATTGCACAATAAATAAATACATATTTATGGGAAAATGAACAACAATCTTTATTAAAGAGTAGAAGGCGGAGGTTACAACCACTGGACCAATTTGTTGTCAACCTACTCCAGCTTCATTCCAGCCTCATCACATCCAACATCATACTAGTAGCATCTCAGTACTTTCACTCTATTATCAAATGAGAATCCAACAACATAACTTTACCAAATTTATTCCTTCCCAGCACTAGAATGAGTGCTCAATTTATAGGGAAACTGAGGGTATTTTCTCAATGAATGAATTTCTAATAATAGGCAAGAAATGTTTCCAAGTTCATAGGCATTAGATGGACACTTGGATTCAAATTTTGACACATATGGACTCTTCTAGAACGTACTTTCCATGTAGATATTCCTGGAACAATGAGAACTCCGCTCCCAGGTGACCAATGCACTCTTGAGTGTCGGGAAGTGCACTGCAGTGCACCCTTGAATAAAGGATTTTTCACTGCAACGTAGTTATTCCCTTTAGAGACTGCATTAGTGAGTCAATAAGTGATATAAAATATACTTCAAACCTTGGAAATCTCACAATAGAAGTAATGAATGAAATTTTCTTCTCTTAGGGCATGTAGCAACAAAAATATAAGGGGATGATAGACCCTATTTCATTGGTCCTGGGGATGATGCCCAATTTGACCTATAACAGTTTCCCCCTAAAGCATGAAGTCAGAATAATAATAGTATTTGGATGATATTCTTTACGATGTTATGAGTCAGAACTGAAGTGGATGGTGACCTGCATCAATCTTACGATACATTACATCATGATATTTTTTCATCCTGATCACGAATTGTTGAGGGAGGCATTCCCATCCTCAACACATAAAATATCTAATAACATGTACATAGTTTAGAAAGTCATCTACATTGGAATGTTTCACAATACAGACATGCCTACAGATATAGGCCCATGTTCGGATGACAATCTATATGTAAAGTCATCGTATAGATGTTGTGTACAACAATCCTGAAATCGCAGTCCGGATGGATGAAACTAGATCCAGGGTCTTCTTATCTCATTCACTCGATCATTAAGGTACAAGTCTAGCCAATATATGATTTGTAGTCAAACATGGGAAGACATTTTTTGATTACCAGCTAATGATGTGAGTTGTTAACAAATGCGATAGAACCACCATTTATGTTAATGGCTTTCAAGGTACTGCAGTACAGTTTGCAAGGCGTGAATATATGATTTGATGTCGAATGCTAAACAAAATTTTTCAGTCAAAGGCCTGGAAGCAAGAAACTTGTCGATGATGTAACAAGCCTCGGGGTACTAGAAGATGATGTTTCTAATTAAACTTCATGGACGATGAGTTGATGTTGACAGGAAGTAACTTTATCACGAAATGGGAGTTACTAATTTCAGAGACAAAATGTGACTTGAAATAGCAATGTTCAGGGATAATTGTCATGAAAATTAAGGTTCATGAGTATTTCAGAAGGATGAGGATTCACTGGATGAATTCTCTTGAACATATCAGCAATACTAAGATGAGTTGGCAGCATTGACCCAAAACTGAAGTGAAGGTATGATGAACCATAGGTATGAATGAACCGTCAAGAAGATTGCCTAACCCAAAATTCACGATGATGGAGTGAAAGTGTCATGTTCAAGAGTGACCTGCTACCATAAAGTGTTCTATTCACTTTCCCAAATTTTCCCTGGTCATTTGTCGAACAATACCTCTTTATTTTTTAACAATATTGAGGAGGATAACATATGATTGATCTATAATTCAATCCTTTGAGCGAATGCATCGCTATTTAATAATTTAATGAGTCTAGTGATAAAAGAAACTCAATTCTTTCTATGATTAAAAGGCTCGTTTCTATTTTATGTTTTAACGAGCCTAACGACTGTGAAAACCTGGTCCTTTTTCATATTTAGAGACTTTGAAAAAGAGGAAAAAAGAAAAATCCATGAGTCCTTTTTTCGTAAATTTGTCACTTAGATCCGAAAAAGTGTAAAATGATATTTGAGAGAACCTCCTAGCCATGTTTGACTAAGGTTTTCCTTTTTCGTAAATAATCTATCTCAGTCAGAAAAAGGGTTAAACTTATACTGATTAGATGTCGTTTCATTTACTTTTACGAGCTCTAAAAGACAAGTTCTCAGAAATAATTTCACATAATTGGAGTATGAAAAGATCTAAAAGAAGACTCCAGGGGTTCATTTTTCACCGTTATCGAAGCTCGGAAAAGAGATAAAGGTGCACTTCAAGTCCTTTTTCATTTTTATCAAAGCTCAAAAAATAAGCATAAAAGTATGCTTTGTGGTCAAATCATTCTTGAATAAGTGTGCACGACTAATCTGCTATATTAGTTGTAAAACCTGTTTAGAACACCATGAAATGGATTAAAAATACCTATTTCATAGAAAAATGAATAAAAACCATAGTCACATCATTAAATATGATTTGAAATAATCAAATTACTAATTAAAAGAGTTTTTACCATTCATTTTTACCATTTGAAATTTGGAGCTCTGAACCAGTTTTTGCCCTCGAACTTTAGCAGTTGGTTGCGATAGATTCTATGGATGATTTTCCTCAATGTTCAATCTAGGTTGGAGCTATGAACCTTCTCCTTCATTTAGTATAATTTATGTTTCATTTCGTTGCAAATTTTTAGGGTTTTGAGCCCCTTAGGGTAAATATACTTCGCTTAGAGGGAAACACACCCTTGAATGTCAAAAGGTGCATTGCAGTACACTAGAATTAAAGGCCAGGTGCATATGAAACGCATTGTCCCTTGACCTGTGGTGCATTGGGTGTGATTTCCATTTTTGTTTCTTACTGTGTGCCCAAATTTTCCTTAGTTTTTTGCATGAAAAGTATCCTAATGAGTCTCATGATTGTGTTTCAGGTATTCATTAGACCAAAATGATGATTACATGGAGGGAAAGAGAACATGAGAAAAAAAACATGATTTCCATAAACAATCCTGGTACGGTAAGAGCCCTCAGACACTGCAGGTTGCTAAAGTACTTCAGATTGTCGGGTATGAGGAAAAAAAGGGAACTATTGGAGTTCCCTGTTTGTTCATGGGATCCAGTGATACAAGGTTTTCACATTAAGGACAAAGTGGTCCCAATATTAGTGGAGGATATTTATTTTCTTACAGGATTATCGAGGCGAGGTTTTCCCATTTCTCTTTCAGGGTCTGCTCTTGGAGGAGAGTTAGTGAGAGATTACATATTGCAATATTGTAATCCATGGACTGAACCTAGAAAGGATGGGAAAATAAAAATTTGTGATGTACATGATTTTCCTTTGAGGACCATCCTATTCACTATCACAAAGCTTGCTGGTACCGCTACACTATATGTGGAAAACAGATAATATATGTAGTATGCACTGGAGTGTTTGGAACCAACAATATTTAACTAGGCTGAAGTTACCCTATTTCAGATCAAAGAACAACTGACCAAGGAAAAGGGAGGAAGGAAAAATAATTTCAACTATGGATCGATTTCCTTTGCCTTAGAGTGGATTCCATTGATGCAACCCCAACATGTTACACTGGGTATATCTGGCCCTAGAGATCCAAGGATGCAGATATGGGTAGAATTGATGGCTATACATGTTGATAAATCGACCATCATATTCTATACTAAAATATTTTCTTGGTTTAGACGACATATTGTCGTCATCGATGATTATTCATATGCAGGCATAGACTTCCGAGGAGATCCAGACTTGGTTCTACTAGATGACGCTCAATGGGGTGCAATTGGTAAGAATGTTTTGACCATGTTTTTTTATTTTTCTAAGGTTTATATATGTTTTTGTATTTTGATGTTTCCCAAGACTAAACTAAAGTGTTGATGTATGTATATGTAGGTCGATTTTGACCAGTGGGTCAACCAGATCAGAGAGAAGACGAGCCAACAGAGAGGGCTGTTGGGAGAGTAGTCCTTCAGGATTTCGACGTGGCTGAGACTCTTGCTGAGCTATAGCAGCACATAGAGGGATTGACTCTCAGGATTCCATATTTCTGGATCGAAGAGTTACCCATGAGACTGCAGTGCCACACTATTAGCGTTCCTAACCATTGGATGCGGTTATTGCGTAGGATATCTAGATCAGTAGCTTGTTATCACGAGAATCACTAGTTTACTTTGACATTTTTCATACATTTTGAGGTCAGATGACTAATGTGTCTTGGGAACAATTTTTTTAAAAACCTATAACTATCTATCTATTTATTTTTAGTGTTTTCATATGTTTATTCCGCAATCATATTCAATTATGTGATGTGAATTGAAAATATGTCTTTAGATGTGTTGCAAATGTCTGTTTATAACATAATTATCTAAGGAATCAGTTAATGTGTTCATGTTTATGGAAGTGTATTGATATTGAATGAAATAAAAATGCCTTTCCAAAAGTTGAACTCTTAGGAAAATATGATGCAGTGTTGGATTTTTAACAGTATATACACTAGTAAGTTGCAGTACCACAAGTTGTGAGTCTAACCTAATGATGATGCAGTTAATAACAAATGAAATGGAATCAAAGAGAAGTTTGATCAATGCGCTATACTCAGCGATATTATTTGTTGATCAACCGATAAAAATCCCTTAAAAACTCACTAACTCATCGTTTGGAGTGAAAATGGCCCATGGTACAGAGGATAGATTTTGCGTACAACGACTAGCACCATCAGCATACCCAACGAATGGTTCCAAAGATTCAAACATCTGCAATGAAATGTAAAGCGGATTACTAACTTCAAGAAAACTCTAGAAAAAAAAAACTAACACAGTAAATGTAAATCAACAACATATATACAATATAATACAATAATTTTATACACTCATGTCTAAGCATAGTAAAATTTGAGATGCAACCCATTTTGGGGTTGCGCCAATGGAATTCCATTATAATCTACCAACTTGTAGGCGCCCTTAGCAAGAAATATTTTGACAATATACGGGGCATGCCATAATGGCTCAAATTTCCCTGTACTTATTACATCATCTTCTAGGTCATAAAGTAAGAGCAGGTCACCCTCTAAGAAGATGTGAGGTTGTAAATTCTTGTTGTATTGCGCCTTTATACATCTCTTATGCGCTTTTTTGTTCAATGCGGCTTCACAACACATTTCATCAAGATGGATGAGGCTAAAAAGACGTGCTTCTTCAGAAGAGGTGTCTGGTAACAAGTCAACGACAAGTTTTAACGACGGTATTTCACATTGGATAGGAAATATTTCTTCCAGACCATACACTAATTAAAAGGGGGTAAATCTGGTTGCGTTTCTCATTGAGGTTCGGTATTCCCACAAAGACGAGTATAGGATCAAATTCCAATTTCGTTTATGAACTCCTATCATTCGTTGAAGAATTCATTTAAGAATATTGTTAATAGCCTCAACTTGTTCATTGGATTGTGGATAATAAGGAGTAGAACTATCATAGGATAGTCGTAATTTTGTAGTCAACTCATTCATCATGTGATTGTGGAAATTCCTACCATGATCTGTGACTATAGCCTATGGAACACGAAACCGTGAGATGACATGATTGAAAAAGAATAATGTAGTTGTTTCTCTTGTGTTATTGAATGTAGGCATCACTTTGGCCCACTTGGTAAAGTATTCTACTGTGAAAATAATATAACCATGCCCCTTAGGCGAACGATGATTTCAGGTCATGAAGCCAATGCCCCATTTTGCAAATGGTCCCACATTGATAACAGAATGCATTGGCGCTAGCAGTTTGCATATTTTACGATAAAAAATATGGCATGAATGACAACTTCTGACCGCGAGGATGTAGTCATGAAATATGTTAGGCCAAAAGTAATTGTCGCGGAGTATCTTCTATGCGGTAGCATATCCAGACAAGTGTCCACCACAAGCCCCAGCATGGCAATCATTTAAAACCTTCTCGGCCTCCTCATGAGCGAGGCACCTCCTTAAAATTTTATCGACACCATGGCAATAAAGTGTATCGTTGATGATCAGATAATATTTGGCTTGGTATCGAATATGTCACTGTTCAGAGTGAGAGGTATTAAGTCTAAAAGTGTAGGTCTGTGTAATATCCAAAAATGGGGAAGTAGCAATATATGAACACAAAACTTGAGATAGCAGTGAATAAATCAATATACCATTACAGGAGACAAATGTACAACCATTTTACTAAGATATATCAACAAAAATTTAAGCACAATATCTTGAGAATCAAGTTACTCAAGCAATGGGAAACAAGCCTCCATTAGGCAAATATGCTAACACATGAAAAACACTGCTATACAAGAGTCGTGAGCCATGACAGCATATTTTTTGGGCATAAAATGCTACAACAAGGTATAAAAATGTAGATTTGTTGATATATAGCTCTAAAAATGTTGGAAGTGAAGATCTAGGCTCCCAAACACAATTTCAAGACAACTCGGGAAGGATTTCCTGAAATATGAAAAAACTGCAAAATGCTGGAATGCAGTCCTAGGACTGAATAGCAGCTGTAACTCAGAAACTGGATAAAGATGGTTGTAGATTATGCATATGATAAATGAATCCCCTCTAATAAAATCAATAATCTATAACATGCCTCACTATCACTGCCTTACCCTCCTTATAAAAAAGTGTAAGCCTTCTTACCTTGGGTCCCACTCATTAGGGTTTCCTCCACCAAAGAATATTCCTCCCACTATCACTGCGTTGACTCCATTGGTGATCTCCACCATCCATTATAGCACTGTTTACTTGGTCAAACTTGACCTTTTCCACATGTATTTTCCCTTTTTCACGCATGAGGGTGCAAAATCCAACTATTATTATGATCCATTTTCACATCATGAGGGATTTTATTCCTATTTAAGATATGTATGGGCATCCTTACCCATTTATTCATCTAACTAGGTGTGAGAAACAAAAAATAATATTCCCATTAGTTGCATGATAATTTAGGAATATTACAGTCCTCTCCTCCCAAATGTTTATTTTCCTCAAGAAACTACACGGATAGAACTGAAGAACCTCCTCTCCTCCTCCTGTAGCATCCACATAAAATAAACTCCTCCAAGGAACGAGATGCGAATACATCTCCAAGTTGCCCCTCCTAAATATGAAATTTAGATTTTGGTGACCACCCAAAATAGCTATCATCATGAAGAAGTAAAATACTCATGGAGGCAACAATGGGTTGTCTAGAGATCCTCTTGAGGCATGGAATCTGAAATACATTGGGAACTATCATTCCCATGTCAAATCTCTATCCCCAAGATATCATCCATACAAAATGAGTTACCTCCGAACATGGCAACTCCTGAAAAATTACCTCCACCTGAATCTCCTAAAGGGTCAAATTACCCATCTCATGCTGTATCCCTCTCCAATTATGGTAAGTGTAGAGATGCTATTGAATTTGGGCTGCAATGATGTTGCCTTTATGAAGCAAAAAGGCAGTTGGATCTTAAAATATCCACTCTTTGTTTCTTGCCCATAATATCCCATAAAAAGTGAATATGACATGATCATAATATGGGATCCAAATGAGAGAGGTACTACAGATTTTTCATGGTGCTAGAAAGTACCAACAATCTCCCAAGTAATCACAATGCAGTTTTCCTAACTACTGTTTCAAAACAGAACATGGCAAGTTGTCTCCCAACAAGTTGCTAGTTGTGCATGTCATATCATCCACTAGAAAATAGTAAATGGCATTGTTTATCAACTGAGCATAAAAATAATAGTACCCCAATCCATTCAAGATATGTATATCCCCATTACTGATGTTGGTCCCAAAATGACCATGAAGCCGAAATAGAGGCTTGCCCTCTTGTGGAGCAATGCACTATATAGAAATGGTAAGAGCATGCAAATACCGTGTTAGATAATAAATAAATGCAAAAACAAAATTCTTACCATGTACTGAGAGTAAGATTATGATAAGATCCATGAATAAGCCCTCCATAGTGGTATGACATACTCCTATGAAGAGGAATGAATCATATGTTGCATGAGGATCTTCCTTCTTATGCTTGGAAATCCACGTCAAGAAGAGCATATCATAGTAATAAATGTCTCCATCCTCTACTCCATCACTCTCACCTCCTCCTTTTCCACCAAGTGCATCATATGTGAATTGATCCTGGGAACACTCCATCAATAAACCCAAGATCCTAAGTGACAGTGTTGTTGGTCTTTGCAATAAGGCTCCTGTCACCTCATAGCTCCATTCTTTGACATGTCTAATGTCAAAGTCATCTATCATAATATTGCTGCATATGGGAGACTCCTTCCAAAGTGGAATTACCTCCTGATCTTCCAAGATAAGGAGTAGCCCCTTTGCACCATGATAGTGCCATCACCTACTCCTACAACATCATGCAAAGCATGGGAGAAAATATGCCCATGCCCTCCCAAGAGGAACTAAAGCAACAATAGTTCTTGCCGCCCCTCACACCTCCATCATACAAATCATGAGGTGAAAACATAATTATTGATATGAAGAATGTAATACCAACACAATGCATCCATACTGCTTTCTACCATATGATGCAAGTGACCTGCCAAGTTTCCTCCATCCACACACCCCTTGAAAGAGGATATGTCACATGATGGCCAAACTCTTTCAAGAGTAGCCAATGCAGCCAAGCCTCCTGCTGCCCAGTGTCATAGATATGTAGATGAATCACCAACCTCTTGCTCACCATCCACACCCATTCATCCAAATGTGGGTGCCTCCCACCATGCTCCATCTTGGTACTCCTCCAATGAAGACTACCGTTCTCCCAAATCAGATTTTTACCTTTGAATTTCATGGGATGTTGAAATGCAACCTCTTGGATATCTCCTAGAGAAGACCTCACACAGACCATCTTGACATTAGGGGAATTTTGAGGTCTAAAATAGGCCTCCTAAGGAAATTATAAAATAATAGTGGAAATAATAAAATAAGATTTGATTACATCATCAAATTTTAGAGGGAAAAAGGAAAAACTATTTTTCAACTCGTATTTTCAACTTATCTCCATATGGGTTTACTCAAATTTTGAGCGGAAACACACGTTGAATGAATAATTTGATTTCTCATCCAAGGAGTACCCATGTTGCATACTTTCAATGGACCTTGCTACACGAAAACTGAGAAATACATGAAAAAAGTGATTGCAAACACGTTTTTTCATGTATTTTTCATTTTTCGTGTAGTAGGGTCCATCAAAAGTGTGTAACATGGGTAATCCTTGGATGAGGAATTAAATTTTTCATCCAACGAGTACTCCAACTCGAAATTTGAGTAAAATCTTAGGGAGATAAGTTGAATATACAAGTTGAAGAAGTAGTTTTATTATTTTATTATTTTGTATTATTTTTACTTTTTTACTCCAAAAATGAAAAATCATCCCTCATGGTTGACATCATCATCTTGAATAATATTGGTTCTTATAAAGTTTATTTGTGTTGTACATTTTTCTTAGGAGGCCCATTTTAGACCTCAAAATTCCCCTAATGAATCCATAAAGATCCAAGTGTGCTGGAGGCAAAACCTCCTCATAGGCTTTCTCAATGCTTATCCCAATAGATCCATCACAATGATGAAAGGCAAAGTGCCTCTCATTGACCAACTGCTCATCCAATCTCATAAAAGTGTAATGGTTATCAGAATGCTCTAATGATTTCTGGCCCCCCAACTCCTCATTGTTTCTTAATGAGAGTGTTGTTAATCTCCTCAATGGTGTATTTTTTGTCTCATGCTCCAACTCAAGGATGAACATAGAGTTCTGCATTGTATTTTTTAGGACAAAGCTCATCCTATCCTTGAAAAATTCACACCCCAACCCCAAGTTTTGTGTGCAACTCAGTAATGGCACATTAGGATGATGGTTCATCCCTTCATTGAACAATTCAAGGTTGCACAGCGCAATGCAATTCTGCTACTCCAACTCAGCAGTATGTGTTGACCCTTGGTCATGTAAAGGTATATTTCCACATCCCTCCATAAGATTTAATGAAATAACAGAAAGTGGAAATTTAGGCATACCTTGGTGGAACTTGGGAACATCTTTTATGGCTGTAAGAGTTCCTTCCTCAAATGTGTTGGATTTCCCAACTACTGATGATGGTGACTTCTCCTCGATAGTTGTATCAGTGCTGGTACGTATCCTCAAGTCGTGGTGAAGGCCTTCCCCCCTTTTATTTCTTCTTGTCAAATTTTCTGATCAACCTTTGAGTAAAATATGCAAAAGCATTCACTCTTTCATGACTCAAATGGATGAACCACTAAATGATTGCTTCACCCTCCAGGTGCAGCGCTGCAATCTCAACAACCTCTCTTTCCACTACTAGATGTAGTAGGAAGAATGGATCTAGCTTCCTTGCCCAATCCTTTGCTATACATGTGGATGATCCATCAAAAGTAGACGATAGAAATCTATTGCCCTTTATCCTCCTATTGTTGCAAGGTCTCCTTCTTCTTCAAGTTGAATAAACTGTGGAAGAGTTAGAGTTTCCTTGAAAGCTCTAGGTTGAGACTTATATTTTGTCGGGTATCCACTTAGGATATGATGTTCCAAGTGCCCTCCATCTCCATGCTTCTTGTCTTCTTCCTCAAAAGGAAAGGGCAAAGTGGAATGTTTTGGAGCTCTTTACAATACTGGTTTTCTTTTCTAATCATAGGAAATACATGGGCCTTCCTCCTCTTGAAACCCTCTAGAGGTCTCACTGCAACTTTCCTTTTTCATTTTCTTAACTGCCTTGGAGAGGTTCTTCATAGTTTTGAGAAATGATGAGACAAAGCTCATTCTTTCCCTCATTATGATCTTTCTCTTCTTATTCTTATTCTCCTGATAGCATAATGGCTGAGATCCACAGGTTGAGCCAAGGTTATGCTATGATACCACTGTAATATCCCAAAATGGGGAAGCAACAATATATGAACACAAAACTTGAGGTAACAGTGAATAAATCAATATACCATTACATGAGAAAAATTTACATCCATGTTATTAAGATATATCAGCAAACATTTAAGCATGAGGTCTTGAGAATCAAGTTACTCAAGCAATGGGAAACAAGCCTCCATTAGGAAAATATGATAACACATGAAAAATATTGCTATACAAGAGTCATGAGCCATGACAGTGCAGTATTTGGGCATAAAATGTTACAACAAGGTACAAAAATGTAGATTTGCTGATATATAGCTCAAACAATTTTGGGAGTGAAGATCTAGGCTCCCAAACACAATTTCAAGACAACCCAGGAAGGATTTCCTGAAATATGCAAAAAGTGCAAAATGTCGCATTGCAATCCCATGAATGAATAGTAGTTGTAACTCAAAAACTAGATGAATATGGCTATATATGATGCATATGGTAAATGAAACCCCTCCAATAGAACCTTCAGGCGAAAGGTTGATCCAATCACTGAAGATATCTCCCTCTAATCAAGAACTACAACCCCTCACTGAAATAACACATTCCAAGAGGGAAAATTCATTGTAGGAGATGGAAAATATGTTGGCCAAGTGCAAAGTTGTGAAATCTGCTCCAGAATATTCCTCACTGATCTCCCAAAGAGAGGAATGCTTCCTCCTCTGAAAAACTAGCTCCGGAAGTGGGTTTCTCAACCATCCACTGCAACGTGACCCTGCAACACAACACTACTCTCTGTAGAAATAATGTTGTAGCTGAAGATTGAAGCTTTTGCCTTAAGCCCGAGTGTGGAAAAATGAAGTGAAAGCTCCCCCAAGAGGCCTCTCAAGAAACGATATGGGATTCTCGCTCGGGAACACCGTGTGCTAAACAACACAACAATCTCAACTAAACAGATGAAGAATGAAAAATTGTCATGTAGACCATAAAATCAATAATCCATAACATGCCTCACTATGGCTGCCTTGCCCTCTTTATAAAAAAGTGTAAGCCTTATTACCTTGGTTCCTACTCATTAGGGTTTCCTCCACCAAGGAATCTTCCTCCCACTATCACTGCATTGTCTCCATTGGTGATCTCCACCATCTATTCCATCGCTATTGACTTGGTCAAACTTGAGCTTGTCCACGTGTATTTTCTCCTTTTCACACATGAGGGTACACAATACAACTATTATTATGATCCCTTTTCACATCATGAGGGATTTTACTCCTGTTTAAGATATGTATGGGCATCCTTACTCATTTATTCATCTAACTAGGTGTGAGAAACAAAAATTAATATTCCCATTAGCTCCGAATATTATAGTCTAGAGATAAATGATAAAATCCCCATACCAAGGATCATATGATCCAATCAGAAACAGAGACTCATCAAGAATAGATGCTTCCAATGTATTAGCAGTATTATCAGAGGGAAGGTCGCAGAGAAGCTCAGCCAAAACTAAAGACTTCTTTGACTTGGATTTGATGAATTCTAAATCAAATTCTTGTAAAATGAAAATCCATTTTGAATATTTTCTCCCCAAAAATTGACATGACAGAATGTAATTCATGGGGTTGCAATCTGAAATCATGGAAACTTTTAGGGGCTAATATTCACAGGTGGGCTAATTTTCCATGGTTTTTCCAAAAAAAGATTTGCCAATTTCCATTTTTTTTATAAAAATGATTCGCCCAAATTTTACAATATAAAATTATTTTACCCTAAAAATCGCCAACATTATATAGACAATATATATAGTATCATTATAAATTTGAATAATTTTACAAATACATCAATAAATATTTTATAGTTGCATATTAGGGACTAGTGAGATTCGCCATTTTTTTAAACTTCAAAATAATTTTCCCTCCTTAAAATTTTCCCTGTCGAAAATGAAAATGGTCTTCCGGAACATGATATAATGGTGAAATATTTGGATAGCTTAAATGGATGCGAGGGAAATTTTTTTGACATATGAATACTTCACCCCATATTATTGAGATTACGACTCAAATAATATATCAGATGTTCTATCTCATCTTCTACTTGGACCAATACCACAGCGATGGTCGTATCAACCGTGAAGATATATAAGATATAATCACTCTAATAATTGGGGGGATACATTAATGATTCCCAGACAAGTGTATCCTTGACATCATCAAAAGAAGCTTGCACAAGCTTATCCCAATGGAAGGGAATCCCCTTTTTCAAGAGTTGAGTAAATCCTTTAGCCATTTCAGCGTAGTTGGGTATGAACCTCCTTAGGAATTTATCCTTTCCTTTAATATTTTGTAACTGAAGCAAATTTGAAGGTGCAGGAAAATCAAGAATGGCCTGGACCTTTAGTAGGTCGATTCGAATCCATTCTTTTGAGACGAAAAATCCTAGAAAATGACCAAAACCAACACAAAAACACCCATTTATGTGGATTGAAGTGTATTTTGTAGTGTCGGCAGCATAGAAAGATTAATATCAAATGCATCAGGTGATCATTCTGGTTTCATGAATGTGTGGGTAAATCATCTATATAAGGTTGAAAATTGTTCTTGATGTCATTGAAAGCATAATCAATTGCTCTCTGAAATGTTACCCCAGCATTAATTAAACCAAACGGGAGTTTCCGATAAGCGAATGTGCCCCAGGGATAGATGAATGATATCTTATATTGGTCCTCTGGGCAAATATTGATTTGATTGTATCCAAAAAATCCATCCATGAATGAAAATATTTCACATCAAGCACAATCATCAACAATCTAGTTGATAAAAGGAGTAGGATAGTTGTCTTTTGGACAAGAAAGATTGACATCTCGATAATCGACACACATTCTGATTGTCCCTTGTTTCTTCATAAAAGGAACAATGTTGGAAACCAAATCAGTAAGTGGAACAGGGTAAATGAAACCAACACACAAAAGTTTTTCAACTTTTGCTTTAATGGCAGCAACCTTCTTCAGATGAACAGGACAAAGGCGTTGACGTATCAATTTGAAATTAGGGTACATGTCAATGGTGTGTTCAACGATACTAGTATCTATGCCTGGAATTTCCTCGCAAGACCAAGAAAATATATCACATAATTCATGAAAGAGAGAGTGATAAGTTTTGATTTCTGATGGAGAATAAGACATGCTGACATGAATGTTTTCTAGAATGTTGGGTTTGGTCGAAATTTTGATAGAAATGGTTGACTCAATATTTGATAAGTTTCGCTCAAATTCAATTGCATTAATGGGAAAATAATTCTAAAATAATGTTTCGATTGATGGGTGATATAATTTAATAAGATTATATTCTTCGTAATCCTGAATATGGGAATGGTGATGATGATCTTACCATGGTTCTCCTTCTGGCATCATGGATTCCACAATGCTCTCATTAGTCAAGAAAGTGGATGAAAAAATATCAGTTGGAGTACCATAATCTAATGAACGATCAACCCAAATTACTGACTATGATGATTTGAGATTCACTACCCAAGCCATGTCGATTGATTTCTATGCCAGCTCAATTGGGTTGGGCGGCAGAAATTCATCCAACATAACAACTTCAGAATAACCCGTAATATTCCTTAAGCTAGATGGATTGGAAGATATCATGTAGCAGGTCTCTTTGTTTGAAATTTCTATCGACATCGCAGGTGGCACTAATGCAAAGGTTCCAATTAGGGAAGAATCCTTTAAGATTCCTACACCAATGTTTTGAAGTTCTAGTTGGGGTGCGTGAACTAACAGAATGCTTCCAGTTACCTGGGAAGTGGAGGAAAAGAAGGAGAGTTTATTGATGACTGTAATAATACCTTTATGTGGAAAGGCGATCACTCTAAAATATGTAGAGACTTCCAAGTAAAATGTTGTAGTCAAGGGGTCTCTTAATGACCTCAACTTAAACATTTACTATTTCCCCCCCCAGTTCGACATGTAGGCTATTGATGATACTACAAGGCTTATATGTACGTCCGTCGAAATATTTCAACGTTGTAGGTGATTGAGATAGGTGCAACGAGCCAAGTGAATTCTAGTAGTCTAGAGACATAATGCAGTTAGATTCTCCCTCATCAATAATAATGCGATAAACAAGGTGATTGAGAACATTTACTTGGATGGAGAATGCCAATTCTGCTGGTAATTGCGATACATAGCCTGTATGATTAAAGACTACAAGATTGGAATCTATCGGATCGAGTCCACCAACTGCCGACAACAAAGCCTACTTCTGGGAGGGACAATTTTGAAGTACCTCAAGCATCGACATAGCTAAAGGGGATTGAGCCAAATCTTCAAATATATTATAATTTTTAGCAGCTCGAGCTTCAGGATTGAATGTCGATTTATGGATGACTCCCTTCAGTGGATCTATTGTTAACTCAGGAATAGAAGTTAGCAGAATATATTTCGCAGAGGGATTCGTAGTAGAGGTAGTAGGTTGATTAGTAGCCTAAATATAGTAATATTTATTTCATGTTGAAACCAAAACATCAATTTTTGGCTTCATGACAGATAGCATAAGCACTTGGGAACTAGAAGAGGGATCCATAACAACCATATTTATGTCTAGATTCGGAAATGGATCTGTCAAAATAGCGGATGCATGCGAGGTATTAATAAATTTTGAGACTTCGACATGGTGAGGACAGTCTCAAATAAAGTGCTCCTCATTAAATATTATGCAAGGGTAATAAGGTTTTCTATTTCCAGTTTCTTAATCAGATGATCGTTCCTGCGGGGTATAAGAAGTTTGATTTTTCTTTGATTTCCTGTTTATCTTACTTCTGGGTTGCTTGTCACTTTTTCCTTTGTCATATGATATGGCATGAATTTTAGAAGAAGGTACAGGATTAGGTGTAGTAGAGTGATGTGTGCTTGAAATACTGATCATACCATCGTCGGCATGAGAGTCCTTAGATGGAGGAGGAATAGTAAAATTAGATCGCAATGCGTTGGGAATTTTCTCATAGAGTGTGCTAGACTGAGTATAAATCAAATCTAAGTACTGGGAATGAGAAATTACCTGCTCTTTAGTGACAATGCCACCCTTAGTCACATCATCAGTTATAGATGTTAACAAGAACTTACTGAACCACTCAACAAGGAGTTGATCAGGAAAAAATGTATTGACCATTCTACGATGACAATGCCAATCATGAATATTATTAGAAATGTGAGTAGCATTAGTTTGTTTGAAATTGTTAAAGAGTTCCATTCCACTTTCATATCGTATGAGTAACGGGAAGTGGGTCAAAAATACTATGTCTAGGGTAGTGAGATTATCAAATGAAGCTTGTGGTATCTCAATGTACCATTTTGTGGCCGGACCAGTGAGCGTACGCTGGAAAATACGTAATTGAATAGAGTCATCATTTAAGGAGTTAGATGAACACCACAAATGATAAGTTATAACATGCGTCGATGGGTCTTCTCCAGGGTTTCCATTGAACTTAGGAATATATGAGGGTAATTTATATGGTATCACTGGCCACCAAGGAACATAGTTGATTGGATTGTTTGTAAGCCAGTTTAAATCAGGTAATTCTAAAGTTGCAACAAAGGGAAACTGTCGATTTAAGTCAGGTTGAGCATAGCCATTGTATGATGGAATTGCTTGGGAAATAAGCCTTTGAGCACTAACATAATGAATTTGTTGTTGGTAACCTACATAGGGGTTGTTTTGATAAGAAAATGCTTAAGGATTTTGTTGATGAAAACTTGAGTACGCTACTTGTTGAAGTGAGGGCCGTTGCATTTGCGCTTGTGGCTGCCAAGGTGTTTGTCCACCAATATTATAACCCAAACTTGAATAGCTTAGATTTGGTTTTGAATAGGTAAAACCTGGTTGTGCCTATGACATCCCATAATAAGGTAATCCAGCTTGTGAATAGATAATTATGGATACAGGAGGTTGTTGTAAACCAGCCGAAGGAGTTGGATCCTGAGGGCCCAATACTTGAGGGTATTGGGTGGAAGGACCCGCCTGAGACAGTTGAGGTACAACACTTTAAGCCTGTAATAGGGGTAAGGATGTATTAACAAGTGGAGTAGATATGGGTGCAGTAGGTTGTACCGGTTGATATGATTGCACAACCATTTGTGGTTGGATGGGTAGAGTGGTCTGCCACTAACAAATAGTCATTCCGACATTAGGATGACCAAATAGCGATGGAGTACTGTCAAAATGGGTGACCATAGGTTTCCCCCCAGCATGAGGAGTATAATAATATGGAATATATTTCTCTCCAAATGTCGGGATTCCAGTTGATATTATATTAGATGGAATATACCTAGATGGACTAGCTTGATATTTCACTGAAGATGTATATAAAGGATAAATTTGTTCAGTACTCATTAGAGATGTACCAGATAGAATACTAGATGATGACATTGGTGAAGTCCATGGGTTTGAGGATGAACCAGAGAAGGTTCCAGATAAATATTGGTAACCAGGTGGGATGGAAGGGTGACCATATAGATGTGACTCTGGTGATGTGGTGAACATCGGCGGGGTAGCAAGAGTAGGTGATGCCGCAACTGGAATAGATGGTGTAGCTGAATATTTTTTTCTCAGCCATGGTCATACGACCCAATGTATACCCTAAAATATCTACGGGAACTCGAAGAGACACAAGATCAAAGAAATCAGTGTGAGGTGATTGAGGAAAAGTCTCGTAAAGATAAAGCTCTGATCCAAAATGAGTTGGAGTCGAAGGGGTTTCATCTCATGGTATTTATTTAACCAAAATCAAACTAGGTGGAAGGATTTCACCATCAGGCCTGAAGTATATTTCAGGTGGTTGAATACGCTATATGGGAGACCTGATGGCTGCAATCGATTTTGGGGTGACTAATACAGGAATAAATTATGGTTGTTTGGCTTCGGGACCTAGATGTTTTGTTAAAAGAATGACAGGATCTAGATCAACTTCTAGTTGAACAACATCGGATTCGGGAGGTATGGTCTCAATGATTGGATGGATCGCTACCACAGGTAGCTGTCAGGACTCTGTATCGGCAATAGTGGATGAATTAGGATTTGTAGAAACAACTCGAGACAACTTTAGTATGTGTGAGGATGATGTCGCACCAGAGGTACCGATAGTACTAGTTTCAATACTGATAGTACTATTTTTCTACCGAAACACTAGGAATGATAGGATACTCCCCAACAAAGTCGCCAATTTGTTATGCAGAATTGTGATCTACGAATAAACCAAATTCCCTAAGTGTGGTGCTAGTCACTTAGAACAATAGAGGAAAGAATTACTATTGCTTTCTCTAAAACAAGAAGATATAAAGAATATTAAAGGAGCCTACTTGTGATTGAATCACTTCTCCTTCTCCTTCAGTTCTTGTTGCCATTGCTCTCAATCCAACCCAAGTCACTAGATTTCTTCCTTCCAACAGAAACAAACAACAATAAACAACATGCAATATAAAAATATCTACTTATCTTACTCAAATAAAATCGATTAGATATGAAATACATACATCATTCAAGAATACATTGCACAAAAAATTAGAGACATATGTATGGGAAAATGAACATCAATCTTTATTAAAGAGTAGAAGGGGTAGGTTACAAACAATGGACCAATTTGTTGTCATCCTGCTCCAGCTTCATTCCAACCTCATCAAATCCAACATCATAACAATAGCATATCATTAATTTCACTCTCTTATCAAATGAGAACCCAACAACATAACTTTACCAAATTTCTTCCTTCCCTAGCACTAGACTGAGTGCTAAATTTATAGGGAAACTAATGGTAGTTTCTCAATTAATTACTTTATAATAATAGGAAAGACATGTTTCCAATTTCAGAGGTGTTAGATGTACACTTGGATTCAAAGTTTGACACATATGGACTCTTCTAGAAGGTACTAGCCATGTAGAGATTCCTGAAACAATGATAATTCCGCTCCCAGGTGACCAACACACTCTTGAGTGTCAGGAAGTGCACTACAATGCACCCTTGAATGGAGGATTTTGTAGTTAGTCCCTTTAGAGACTGCGTTGGTGAGTTAATAAATGATATAACATATAGTTCAAACTTTGGAAATATCACAATAGAAGCCATGAATGAAATTTTCTTCTCTCAGGGCATGTAGAAACTGAAATATAAGGGGAGGATAGACCCTATTTCATTGGTCCTGGGGATGATTCCCAGTTTGAAATATAGTATGTTAGACACCTAGAGGGGTTGGTTTGCTCCTCAAGGTTCTATAGCTTCTGAGGAAGGTGAAATTGGTCTTTTTTTGTCGGTTCCAATTCCTTGACTATACATGGGGATTTGAATCATATCATAGTAACTATTCATCACATGTTTACCCCAGTAGACTGGTTAGCTATAGTAAATGTGGGAGGAGGGTGCTACAGATATGCATTCCTGACTTGTTGCGCCGAGAGGCGCATCTACAACCCAATATGACCCTGATGTCGGGTGGGTCACGTCCTCATACAAAATGTCGGCTTAAGATTTAAATTAAAAAAAAAATTGCATTTTGCTAGAACATATATCAATTTCTAATACAATTATGTATTATTTATATAATTTTAATGGATAGTAAATTATATACGTGAATTTTAATGGATCATAAATTTACCTTTAACAAAAAAAATTACCACATTGAATTTCTAAATTAAGTAAAATTTTAAACATCTTTACTCTTTACTAAAGTCAATACCATTTCCTAAATCAAAGGAAAAGAGTTAATTCAACACAAACAATCAAAATCAAAAATATTTTAATATTTCTTTTAATTAAATATTTGTAAAATGAATTTATACTTACTCCAGAGCTATGGTAAATAAATAAAAAATATATATAAACTAGATGTATGGTAAATAAATAAAAATTATTTTTATATTTATTCCATAAACCTTTTTATATTTAAAAAAACTTTAAAAATAGGTTTTATTTAGATGAAGCCTATGGGACGAATACCATGGGACAAATTAATATTGATACCATGGGCCAAATACCATGGGTAAATAAATAAATATAAAAGAGGTATAAACAAGTACGATAAATAAATAAATAAATATAAAATAGATATAAAGAGGTATGGTAAATAAATAAATATAAAAGAGGCATAAAGAGGTAATGTGAATAAATAACAATATATCAAATAGGATTATAAATAAAAATCTAATTATATAACAAGCCTATGGGCCAAATACCATAGTAAAGAAAAGGGGTATGGTAAATAAATAAAAATATAAATAAACTAGAGGTATGGTAAGTAAATAAAACCTCTTTTCATATTTACTCCATAATCTGCTTTATATTTATGAATATTTATGTTCATTAGTTTACATAACTAAGAAAAAATAGAGAGAGAGAGTGATAAGGGAGAGATGGAGAGAGAGTGTGTATGTTTAGGGGTGAGCTAAAGAGACAAAGTAAGATGTATGGAAAGAAGGGGGGAGAGAAGAAGTGAGAAGGAGAGAGGGAGGGATATAGTAATGTAGTTGGAGAGAGAGAGGGGTGGAAAGAGAGAGAGAAAGAAAGGGATGGGGGAAGAGAGAAGATTAGAGAGAGAGAGAGAGAGAGAGAGATATGGGGGAAGAGAGAGGATTGGTGGGAAAATAGAGAGAGAGGTGGGAGAGAAAGGGAGAGAGAGGAAGGATGAGAGAGAGGAGGAGAGTGATGGGGGAAGAGAGAGGATTGGAGAGAGAGAGAGAGAGAGAGAGAGAGATCAGGGAAGAGAGAGGGATTTAGGGGAGAGAGAGAGAGAGGACTTGAGAGAGAGGAGGAGAGAGGGATCGATAAGAGATATGGAGTTGGATGGGGAGAGATGTAGGAAATAAGAAATATAGAGAGTGAGAAGTGGAGAGAGAGAAGGAGTGACAAGGGAGAGACAGAGAGAAAGCATGTATGTTTGGGGCTGAGATAAAGAGACAAATAAGGAGAGATGGAGATAAGGGGGGAGAAGGAGATATAAGGAGAGAGGGAGGGATATAGTAACATAGTTGGTGGGTGAAGAGAGAGAGAGATGGGAGAGAAATGGAAAGAGAGGAAGGAAGAGAGAGGACGTGAGAGAGTGGAGAGAGGGAGGGAAAGAGAGATGGACTTGGAGGGGGAGGAGGAGAGAGGTAAGAAGAAAGAAATAGAGAGAGAAAGGTGGAGAGAGAAAGAGTGAGTGAGTGATAAGGAAGATGGAGAGAAAGGGAGAGAGGGGGAAGATAGAGATATAGATGGAAGGTGAAGAGAGGGAAGAAGAGAGAGATGGGGAGAGGAGGGGATTGACAAAGAGATTGATATATATGGATTGCGAGAGTGTGTGTGTGTTTAGGGGGGTGAGATAGAGAGACAGAAAAGAAGAGATGGAGGGGGATATAGATATGGATGGAGGGTGGAGAGAGGGAAGAATATTTCTCACACTAGATGGATTGAAATAAGTGGAGATGGTGATTTATAATCCTATTTTATTATTTGCACTATATGCATCGATTTTAGTGTAGATATTTATTTCTAATGATATTTGATTACTTGCACTAGATGCATTGATTTCAGTGTAGGTGGTGATTTCTAATACAATTTGATTACTTGCACTAAATTTGTTGATTTCAATTTAGATGTCAATTTATAATTATATTTGATTACTTGCACTAGATGAATTGGTTTCAATGTAGATGATTTCTAATCCTGTTTGATTGTTTGCACTAAATGCATTGATTTCAGCGTAGATGGCGATTTCTAATCCTATTTGATTTATTTGAGTAAATGCATTGATTTCAGTGTAGATGTTGGTTTCTAGAGAGAGAGAGAGAGAGGGAGAGAGGACAAAAGGAGGAAAGATAGATATTAATGGGGGAGAGGGAGAGAAGGGGAGGATAGAGATATATATGGAAGGTGAAGAGAGGGAAGAAGAGAGAGATGGGGAGAGGGGGTGATTGAAAAAGAGATTGATATATATGGAGTACGAGAGCACATGTGTTTATGGGGGTGAGATAGAGAGAAAAAAAAGAATAGATGGAGGAGGATATAGATATGGATGGAGGGTGGAGAGAGGGAGGAATATTTCTCGCACTAGATGGATTGATATAAGTGGAGATGGTGATTTCTAATCCTATTTGATTATTTGCACTAGATGCATCGATTTTAGTGTAGATATTTATTTCTAATGATATTTTATTACTTGCACTAGATGCATTGATTTCAATGTAGGTGGTGATTTCTAATACAATTTGATTGCTTGCACTGAATGTGTTGATTTCAATTTAGATGTCGATTTATAATTATATTTGATTACTTGCACTAGATGACTTAATTTCAATGTAGATTATTTCTAATCCTATTTGATTGTTTGCACTAAATGCATTGATTTCAGTGTAGATGGAGATTTCTAATCCTATTTGATTTCTTTGAGTGAATGCATTGATTTCAGTGTAGATGTTGGTTACTAGAGAGAGAGAGAGAGAGAGAGAGAGGAAAAAATGAGGAAATAGAGATATTAGCGGGGGAGAGGGAGAGGGAGAGAAGGGGAAGAGAGGGAAGAAGAGAGAGATGGGGAGAGAGGGTGATCGACAAAGAGAACGATATATATCGAGTGTGAGAACGTGTGTGTTTAGGGGGTGAGATAGAGACAAAAAAAAAATATGGATGGAGATATAGATATGGATGGAGGGTGGAGAGAGGGAAGAATATTTCTTGCACTAGATGGATTGATTTAAGTGGAGATGGTGATTTATAATCCTATTTGATTATTTGCACTAGATGCATCGATTTTAGTGTAGATATTTATTTCTAATGATATATGATTACTTGCACTAGATGCATTGATTTTAGTGTAGGTGATGATTCCTAATACTATTTGATTGCTTGCACTAGATGTGTTGATTTCAATTTAGACGTCGATTTATAATTATATTTGATTGCTTGCACTAGATGCATTGATTTAAATGTAGATTATTCATAATACTATTTGATTGTTTGCGCTAAATGCATTGATTTCATTGTAGATGGCGATTTCTAATCCTATTTGATTGCTTTGACTAAATGCATTTATTTCAGTGTAGATGTTGGTTTCTAATCTTATTTGATTGATTGCATTAGGTGCATTGATTTCAATGTAGAAGTTATTTTCTAATCTTATTTGATTGCTTGCATTAAATGCATTTATTTCAATGTATATGTTGATTTATGATTTGATGTAATTGGATATATGATGGTACATTAATATTAAAGTGATTGGATTAACAATATGCATTGATTTTAGTGTAAGCAAAAAAAGTTATTAACAATGTAGATTGATTTTTGTGTTATAGTAATTTAAGCTATTAATATTGGAGAGCAAGAGAGACAAGGTATCATGTTTACTACAACAGATCGAGCTAAAGATTTAAATGGTTTACGATTTAAATTTTCTGTTTCATATAATCGATATGAAAAGATAACAAAACTAACAAGGGAGGAAATAAGAATAGTAGAGAAAATAGTTTGAGATTGATTGTAACATGAGTACGTTCTTATTATTCACATTTTCTATCTTTGAACACTATTATTGTCACTTTGCATTTAAAAAAAATATTTCATCGTTTTTCATCATTATAGTTATTAACAATAATTTTCATCTCAACGAACTGAGGTAACTAAGAAAATTTAAAATTAAAATGACCAAGTTAATCTCAGAAATATTTAGCATATTTAAAATGATTATATTAATATTTGATATATTTACATATTACTGATAAAATTAATCATATGTTTGATAGATTTTCCTTAGCAACACACTACTGAAACCAGCCTAGATCCATCTAACTCTGGATCTATCATGTGCCGATAGGGATCAAATCTCTCGAGGTGCAAACCTTTCCTCAATTTTTGCACTCAAAAAATAGGTTTGCACCTCGAGAGATTTGATCCCTCTCGGCGCATGATAGATCCAGAGTTAGATGGATCTAGACTGGTAGCTAACATATTTTCCATATGTTTGATGAAATATTTTTTTGGATTAGTGTTACACCATTTTTTGGTCATCTAACCTGTTACTATTAGATGGACCTAAGTACACCATGTAATACCAATTTTACCCTAAGTAAAATTTCTTTCACTACGAAAAATAACTTAGTAAACCACCTTTATTAAGTTGTTTATGGTCTAAACAGGAAACCCCATGAGGAATATTAAATAAATCCACATTTGTTTGATTTTCCTCAAGGAATAATTAGTTAAACTGTAGTTTAATTACTATTCCTAGTCACATTTAACCCAAAAATAGGAAAATTAATTAGATAAATTATTATTTATCTTATTATTTTCTAGGAGTAGTTATTTAAACCTTATTTAAATAATATTCCTTGTTAAATTTGACTAAATCACTCATAAATAATTAAATAAATCATTATTTATTTGATTATTACTCAACTACATATTTAAAATAATAAATAAATAATTTATTTATTTATTATTTATAATTAAATGGATTTTACTCAAGTCAAATTCTTTTTCCCTCCAACAAATATAATAAAATATTCCATAAAAGTTGGATCTAGAATTGGTTAATAATATTTTAATTATGAACCAATATCTAGACTAAATCAATATTTTGTTATAAATAGAAGGGTTTTTCCATTCACTCATTACCTTTTGTTGCCTAAAGATCACTCTGGATCTATACTTTTGGTCTGACTTTGATCCACCATCACTGTCATATTTTGCTACCATTTTTCTTGTGAGCTCCCTTTGAGTTCTGTTTTTGTCTGGGTTTCCTACACCATCAAGAGAGAGATTTTAGATCTGAAGTGCTGAGGAATTACAAGAACCCATCCCATTGAGGGAGACTGGTAACATATTTCTATGTTCCCATCCTAGGTGTCAAAAAATACAAAAATTCTTTAAAACAGTCTTGTCTTGCCTATTGGATGCATGGAGCAACTCTTGCTTTTATTTACTGCTTAATTTATTTTAATGCATAGATCTAGATTTTTGCAGCATTTATCTTAGTCAACTAATTGTAGATCTAAAGATATTGGCAGTCATCTTTGTTATTAGGGTTTTTTGTTATGCACGGCTAAAGTGAGCCTTTTTCGTACACTTGCGATTAAGATTCATACTAACAAATGGTGACTCTACAAAAGTTTACGATTACGACCTCTATCATTTTTCCGATCCCTGCATATCCAGTTTCTTCAAGACCTAGGATTTCTCTTCAACCTCTTGTTTTTATTTTCTTGATGTTTTTTTTAACCTATAAAACCTAAAACATTGAAAATTCTAACTTTCGTGTGTTTTTGGACCTATTGCGCAGGTGGTAGGCATCAGTCGCAGCTGAGACAACAAAATTTTCTGAAACCTGCTCTCGAGAGTGCCGGAAGTGCAGGTCACACTTTTTGGGCCAAAACCTGCAACCTCGACCTCTAGAATGAAGAAAAAAGGCCAAAACCTACGACCTCTAGGATGAAGAAAAAAGGCCAAAACCTACGACCTCTACAGAAAACAGGTCAAAACTTCAACCTGAACTTTTTGTGGGAATTGTTCTGAGATTTTTCTAGGTTTTGTCTAGGCCTCTATTCAAGGTTGTCTGACCTCCATCTCCACCCATTTTGGACCTATAATTGTTCTGTTTTTCTCATCAAAGTGGGAACCTAGCCCCTTAAGGCTTCAGTGCCCTCCACCTTTTGTGGAAGAGTTTTAGCTGTTGCAAGTCGTCTGAAATTTCAGTGTGTTCAGCCATTTTTCAGATCTGATACCTTACCTTTAGATCCACTTCATATTGGCTATTTATCCATCCAAAACACCTCCTTTTAGTTTTGTTTCAGTTTTCTCTAGGGTTCCCTCCGCTTCCCTCTAGGTTATAGCCTTTCGCCACCTCATTTACAACAAATTTTCCTCTTATCTTTTGTTCTTTTTATGCACCTATTTCTAGCAGATCTGACCTTTAGATCATTTTCCCTCCCGAATTTAGATCTATTGGCTATTTTGGTGTGTTTTGACTAGATTTTTTCCCACCTACAGACTACTTGTTGAGAGGCCCGCCTCCTTGGGTTTAGATTAATGCATAATTACCTGTTTATTTTATGTTATTTCAGTTTCATATACTGTTATCTTTAGGTTTATTTACAGTTATACAACACACTTTTTCTTTTTCTCTACAAACATCTGGGTTTAAAAATTAAAATTTACACACTTATTACACACACCCTAAGTGAAGAAGAGCTTGGTTAACAACACCAAGAAAAGACTTTAAACATTGAAATCAATTGATCTTGCACCTCTCTGCCCTTGTTTCAATATTGTAATCAGTTGGTCCTGCACCTCTTCGCCCTTGTTGGTCTCTCTTCCCTTTGAGCCGTGTTTTTTCCTTCACCATTGCACCACCAAGGCATTTATCCTAGAGAATTATTGTCCTTCATCCTCAGTTTACGATAAGAATACTTACTCCTCCACATAGGATTAAAGTTAGTCCTCCACCGATTCCGTACTCCGACTCCTCTTCTGGTTAATTGGGTTCCCCTTCTAGTTCTGCCCCCAGTTCTCCCCTTGTAACCTTGTCCATGTTTGGTTCAGGACCTAATGCTGGTGGTAGCCTCGGCCCTAATGCTAGGAATACTACTAGTGGGACCATAACAAGAACTACCCCGACTGCTCCCTTGCTCCCCTATATGGTATGCCTCAGTCTTCTTGATTTTAACCAGTTGATCAATGACCCTATACGCCATGATGCTGGTTGGCCTTCTATTCCAACCAAGCTCGCTTCCAACATCCCCAAGATTGAAGGTCTTGCTAGAGAAGATCCTATAAATCATGTTCGATCTTTCCACATGTGGTGTCCATCTAACTCCATTACTGATGACTCTGTCTGTCTTCAATTATTCCAACGTACGCTTATTGGCAAAGCTTCTAAGTGCTATGTTGATCAAGCCTCATCCTCTCATACCAACTTTGCGACTCTTCCCGGGCTTTTATGTCTTATTTCTAGCTTCTCCTTCGTTATGACACTGGTATGAAACTTTTGACTTATTTTCGTCAATCGTCTGCAACCCGATGCTGCGATCATGTCCAGGAATGGCAGAGAAGAAAGAGCCTATGTAGAGCCCCTACCTTCGAAGACTGTGTCTACATGGAAAAGTTCTTTAGATCCCTTTTTCCTACTATAGGAAAATATTTCACATCGTATTTCCCTCAAACCAACGAAGTTGATCTCCAGATTGCGTTAAAATATGAATTGATTTATGATCAGTCGTGTTATGTTTATACCGTTCTACCTGATCTTCCTAGACCCGGTGGTGCCAATGCACCAGGGGAATCTCATGCTATCAACGATATCATTGGAGCTCTTTCTCATCCATATTCTCAACCTCCCATGGGCTATGGTTTCCCTCAGGGAGGGGTCAACACCTCCAGCACTTTCCCCCCTCCCGGTAGCATGTATCCAGGATACGTCTTGCCTCCTCCTTTTTCCCAACTTGTTTACCACAATGTTACTCAACCTCTTTATTATTCGTATCTGTAGCCTAGTGCTCCATCTCTTCAAACATTATCACCTCTGCCTCCCTAGCCTTCTCAACCCTTGCAACAATAACCACCACCCCCTTAGGGGCAGGTGTATGCACATAAGGGTGCGACTAATCCTCCTACTTCCAAAAAGAAGAGGAAAGGCACTCAAAATCAATCTGCCCCTGGTAATCCTGGACATAATCCCTAAGTAAATTCACCTAACACTGCTAACCAGCAACAGGGCACTCAGCCCAAGCAGGACAGGCCTGTTCGCACGAATACGCCTTGTTCTTGTTGTGGTGTTTATGGTCATTACACTCATGATTTTCCTCTTTTACCATAGATGCGAAAGTTGTGGGAGACTTAAGCAGCATCGCTTAGACAAAAAGCCTCCCCTTCCGTCCCTCCCCATGTTGTGCCTATTTAGTTGGCTGTGTTTACTAATCCTTTCCCTCAACAAGGATTTGTTGCTACCCAACCACCTGAAGGACAGGCAGCCACTCAACCTCCTCCATCTGGTACCTTCGATTACCAGATTCTCATGATGAAATCTGACCAAACTTTTACCGTAGACCTCAACCTTCAGACTCAGTCCCATCAGTACAACAAGCCTCTCGCTACGTCTTTCCCTAAGCCCCCTTCTTTAGGTTCTACAGAGCCTCTTTCAACACCTAATGGTCCTTTACAGGTCCCTCAGCCTAAGTCAGAGGTTCATACCAAGATCCCTAAGGGACCTTGATGCCCCCTTAGATTACAACATTCTATTAGGTCATAGATACATCTATGTGATTTCTATTTTACCATATGTGGTTCACTGCAAGATGTCCTTTCCCCATAATGGAAAGATAGTCACGATTGACCAGTTGAAATATTACGAACCGAAGTCTCAGACCTCCCCTGAGTCCATCATATCTTCGGTGGCCAATAATCAAACTGTCGACCCCTTGAATAGTGTCTCACCTGGAGTCTACAAAGACTCCTCTCTGCTTGGTACATTCCCTCTTCTTCCTTCTCCTATCTCTGATCCCAACTCATCGAATGTTTGCATGATGCAATCATCTCAGGCTTCCCTCAAGCGGCCCGCTTCGGCTAGTCAGTAGCTCCTCCCTCCACAACCTACTCTTATCCCTTCGATTCAACCTTCTAGACCTCCTCCTCCTATCCCTTCACCTGCAGCTAGTATCCATGAGCCTCTCTGCCCTCCTGAAACGGTTCCTCCAGGCCTTAACCATCTCAGATCCGTCTCACCTAGCCATTACCCCTCTGGTCAGATACCGTTCCTAGCTCCCCCTCCTGGAGTGTTCTCGATACCTGTCATGGCTACGCTATCCCTTCCTAACATGACCCTGGGGATTCCCGTCTGGTACATCGATTCCCCAGCTACTACCATACCTGTTCAACCCAAACCTTATCTTGCTTTGACCCCAGTTCAACCAGTCCCTATGACCCCTTCCGCTGCTACTGTGCCTCAGCCACCTCAACATGAACCTTCTCCTGTTGCGACAGCTTCGGGTAAAAAGGGAAAAGCTCGTAAGAAGCATCAAAAGACAAAGCTGCCCCAACTAACCCTACTCATCCTTAGCCTCCAAAGCCTATCACACCACCCATACCTATCCTGAGTTTCCTTGTATCAATTCCATGGTAAATGTTGCGTTCCCTGAGTCTATGGTCCCTGAAGCCTTTGTTTCTTCCTTGACTGTAGCCAAGAACCCTAAGACTATTCACACCAACCAACCTTGTGCTTTGTGTGATCTCAATGGCCATTATTCCCACCACTGTCCCCACCTCACGCATTATCGCGCCTCTTTGGAGGTAGTTCGGGAGTACAAGATTGAACAAAACTAATCCGCCTCTCCCGTCCTTGTGCAGTAGGCTTCAGGCCAGCTTGAGGATTTACCCGCTCCCATTGATATTCCCCCTCCTAATGTTGAGATGACAGAGCCTGCGGCCACCATATCTACCTATCATCATCATGAGACCCTCGGTGGAAGCTCCCTCTAAGACTCCCCCTTCTGTTTCGCTTGACCTCAACATCATTGGCTCCCTTATCTACTTGTTCTTTCGTAATCCCCCGTGACGATGCACATGTGAACCTCTCTTCTCATGATGACGAGTCAGGTAGCTTCGCCGCGTCAGGTGGTCTTTCTTCCACCAGTCACCCCATCTTCTATTACGATGACAATGTTATCACTCCAATAAATTCTTAAGTTTCGAGATTTTATTTTTTAGTCAAAGAATACTAGAGGTAACCATAAACCTACTTCAAACTCTAGGATCTAGCCTTCCTAGGGTTCAGAGAGGGCTATGGAGTTTAGGCTAGTTATTAAAATGAAATTTGGTTTTGTTTTGTTGGATTTGGTGGGAAAATTTCACTTGGAGAGTAGATAGAGGGAAATATGCTTTTCAATTGGGATATGGAGTCTAAGTAAAGCTAACAGAACTGGGATCAAGGCATAAGAGGTCAAATTTCTGTAGGGCAAGATAGATTACCCTTGGAGATCTGGGAAAATTGGTTTTTGAAGTGGTATGATCAGGATAAAGGGCACTTAAGAATCGTTAGATCCGGAGAAGGGAAGTAGAAGATAGAGGTAAAACAGGAGAGGGAGAAATTAAGGGTTCCCTACACCAGAAATTAGAAGAAAACAAAGAAATGATAACTAGTTAAAAACAATGTGCTATTAACATGTCCTGTAGTAATACTCCTAGTTATACATTCAGATTTAGAATTAAAACATAGATGTATGCATGTAACAAAATAAGATAACAATGACAAGTTTAATAGAGTACTTCACTCTAGATAGCTTATCATGGGGATCCTGAAGTATGATGCAAAAGAGGTGATCCAGTCTGCTACTCAAAATCAAAATCCAAAGCCTTCTAGTCAACAAAATATCTATAGTAATCTCTAGCTATTTTATTCCACACAAAAATACTTCAAAAGAGTGAAGTACTTATACATAATGTTTGAAAAAATATCCTGGATGAATTCTAGGAATTAACTTAGCAAAATAAAATATCTTACAACAATAATAGTGACGGCTGCTCAACAAATTAGCAAGTTGTCCTATTTTATTCAAAATAAATAGAAACCTTTTTAAGATAAGAAGCAGCTAGCTGCTTATGTGTCCTCTTTGCTGGATGTGTAGATATTTTTCAGAATATAACTTGCCTTTATTAATACTATTTCTCACTTATACTCTTTCATTTCAGATACTCTTTACCTTCAGTGAAACTTATTTACCACTGTAAAATCTGTTTTGACAGTGAAATCAGCAAACATATTTTTTTTTCCTTCATTTGTTTGTTTTTCATTCTTTATAGCAAATTAGTCAATGCTTGCCAATACTCGTTTTTAGGAATTTTAATATTCTTGAGTTTCCTAAAATTCTCATCAGCCTCAGTGTACCTAGAAAATGTGGGTTTGATAACAAATAAGTGCTTTATTTCATACTGCAAGTAAAACAAATCTTCAAAACTTTTTAACAATACTTTTCCTGTGGGAATACCTTGACCTGTTGGCTTGTTCACCTACTCTTTAGCATGTTCTCTTATCTTATTTTCATAATCATTTTGAGGGATTAACTTGTCATTAATAACCATGATGTCAGGAAGTCCCTTTTGCCTTAAATTGGTGAATTTAACCATGAATCTGGTTATAGCAATATTCATTCCTTCACATTTCTCTTTAAGCTGCCTCATCAAATTTCTTTTGGTGGTAACTTTCCTAATTTCTAGGATAGTTGTTGTCTTGTCATTGATTTTTAATTATTGAAGTTCCTGTCTATTCTTGCTGTTGAGGAAACTGATTAACCTTATAGCCTGTTCTGGTTTATCAGGTAAATCAACTTGTGTATTTTGGATCTCTGCTTGGGCTGTTAATAATAACTCTCTCTACTAAAATATTACCTGAATTGAGGGCCAAAAATCATGGATGGCTTCAATTACATTATTCCATAGGTAATTTTTAATATATGATATTTAATCCTTGAGAGTTAATTATTTTTGTGGCCTTTTTACTTCTTCACTCAATCTGTGGGCATTTTGTTCTTGTATTTTAGCATCTATCTGAGTTGCTTTGTTTGTCTTATCAAGATTTTCAATTATCTTTGTCAATCTGTTCTTTTCATTGGTCTTCAAGGACATCTCTTCCATTGCTTTTACTAGTTGACTGCTTTCATATATAGGTGGCAACACTGTTGTAGAGGATTCAGTTACTGAAGTTTTTGAAGAAGTCACTAGCACTGCAGTGGCCAGTGGCTCTTTGGGTGCCAAATTTTCTCCTAAAGTGGAAGGCACTGTTGCAGTAATGAATGGGATAACTGTTGGAATTACTGGTTCTTTTGCTGTCTCTTTTTATTGGACAACTTGGTCCATTTGTAGTTCCATTTCTTTAATTTGAGCTGTCAGTTGAAGTATCAAACTCATCATTTCATCTTTTTCTTTTTGATCTTGTAAAAATTCCTTTGTCTGAGGATGCTCACTTTGAGGAAGCTTGAGTTGTTTCCTCAAGGAAGCTATGTCCTCATTTTTATTTTTAACCAATGCTTCTGCTGCTTTGATGTTTGTAGGATCATATCCTACCTGTAATACTAAATATTCTAAGGCCTTTATCCTTAGATCCTTTGCATATAATGAAGCTTTATCCATCTTCATTTGGTCCTGCATATTAGAGATGGTATTTTGAAGTCTATGAGCACTCATAGCTTTTGTTGTGACTGTGGAATAGAGTATCTCTGAGGTTTTCCTATGAAACTCAATCTGACCCAATTCATGGATTTTTTCTGTAGCTACTTCCATATCAACTTTTTTATAGTCAGTAACTGTATTTGGCACTAATACTGTGGGTTGTGATACTGAAATAATCAATTTTTTAGTTGAATAATCAAATGCTGATAGGAACCTATTTTGATTACCTAGATTTTGCTTTAAAAACTAAGAATACATTTCAGTTTTGATTTCCTCATTCTTTAATTTGATTTGATTGTATTTTTCCTTAATATCTAAATCCTTTTCCTCAGCTGAATGTGAGGAAGAAGCCTCCATACTTTGTTGCCTTTCCATTATCTGTGCATCTTCATTACTCAGTTTCTCTTGATTCTGATTTGGCTGACTGGTCAGTACAGTGGCTACATTGGTCTCCATTTGTTCAGTGTTGGTATTCAAGGTCTCTGTTTCTTCAACATGTATTGTTACTTTACCTTTAGCTATTGTATCCAGTTTTTTCCTCTTGTTGTAAATGAACTTAAATTTTGTTTCTGTAGTAGTGCTTGTAGTATAAGCTCCTTCTTCTATGATTCTCTTAGTGGATGTCTCTGGTTGTTTGGCAATTTCCAAAGTATGACTAATATTCCTTTGGTTAACTACCTCTGTTAAAGTGTTTTCAACCCACTCAATTAGATTAGCAAATTTCTCTACATCTGGCTTTGACTCATGGACAAAGGGTGTTAATTTACATTCTACCCTTAGTTTACTTAAGCTCCCTTATGGATCATAATTCCATGGGAAGCTTTCTTCTAATTTATATTCTAGTAGTTGACTTGTTTCTTCCTTTTCTGCATATGCTTGATTACATATGAATGTCCCAATTTTATTTTTTGAGTTTAAATTGGGTCTTTTTCTTGGCTACCATGAAATCAATTGAATCTAAATTTAGTATTTGCCTAATATATTCTAAGGAAAATATCCTCATTGGTGGATGCTTAGGTAACTTGTAAGGCAACAAGTTAGAACCAAAAACTTTGATTTCAGTGAATTTCTCATACAAATACAAATCACCTACTTTTCTCTACTCTGATAGCTGCAATATTTTCTTCATTTCCTCACTGATTCTAGGCTGCTTTGCTTTTTTCAACATGGTAGTCAATGGATGTATAAAAAACTCTGAAAACTCTGAATAATTGAATTTTGTGCCTTCTTTTCTGAGTATAGATGTCCAAAAGATAACTGATAGATGTTTTCCTTCTATATCCAACTTTTGAAATGAAATTGGAAAACTGTCTGATTGAAAATAAAGAAACATGTGAAGAAGATAGGAGGTATATATGAATACTCCTTCCAGCTATAGATTAGTCAATTGATAGTGAATACTATTAGCAATGAAACCAACATAGTCAAATATAACTTAAGGTGTTTGACCTAGAGAAAATGTGGAAAAAAATCCCAAAATAGACTCATCAATGTGCTCATCTGTGAAATACCCAAGTATAAAGGAAAGCATGGAGATTACACGCCTTGAACCTTCAAGGAACTTGGCAGTTGAATAAGGAGGATTTAAATTGGGAATTTCAACATGCAAGGGCATGAAATTTTGAAAAATCATGAATCTTTTAGGGAAATCTAGGACAATGTACAATTTAGTAAGGGCTTCAATAGACAAAGGTACTGCTTGAGGGTCTGGTTGAAGCTGCAACATTTGGTTTATTGACTCTACAGTGATGGTAAATAGGACCTCTTCATTTGCATTCACAATAGCTCTTTGTTCAGGAATGTAGTACTAGTGTAATAATTTGATAATTTCTTGACAAGGGTGAGTAAATTGGATTTCCAAATGTGAAATTCTTCATGATCATCTAAATAATTTTTCAAAAGACCAATTGTGGATATCCAACAGATTCAATTCAACTATAGGATCAACTATTTTTTAGTCAATGTCAGCTAGGGGAATAGGCTCAATATCAACACCTGGGGGTTGTAATGGGTTGACTATAATTATAGTATTTGGAGTCATGGCAGGAGTAGGCTTAGGAGTTTTAGAACCTTCAGGCTTGTTGACACTCTATTTTTTAGGCATTTTTATTCTCTTCTGCAAGTTTAAACTGTTTGCAGAGGAAATTTTACTATAACAGAGACTTGATTAGGCAAATTCAGCAAAATAGAATTTATTTTGGATTTTAGGCTCAATTAGGTTTCTCAAATAAGTTTTGAAGCTTTAAAACTAGTATTCAACAGAAAACATGGTTTTTCTAAGTTTTTGAATGAAAAATGGGCTAAAACTACGATGAAAAAGGTTTACAGAAGGTTAGGGCACATACAGAGGATTTCTGGCCTTTTAGAGCTTGAAATTGATCCTTAAAATTGTGAAAAACTGATAAATTTCCTTGAAAATACCGCGCAGTAGACAACTACGGTTTCTGAAAAAAATTTCCAGAATTTGGCCTCTTTCTGGGACTTTTGGGAAATTGGATTACTTAATTTCTTGAATTTAGAATGTTTCTTTTCTTTTAAAAGGTTTTTTGAATTTAGTTGCAGATTTGAATCTTAGAGGAATACATGTTTGAAAGCAGGTATCGGCTCTAAAAGTATTTCTTTAGTCTATGGTTGAATTGATGGCTTTCAATGGTTGAACTAGAGCAGATGTGGCTCCTCAACAACTTTTACAAGTGAATTCAGAGGTTTTGGGTGTCAAAATGGCTATTAGGGGCTTTCGCAGGCTTACATAGTTGGGGAAGGCAAAAACAGTGGTTTAAACGTGACAGATAGGTAGAAGAATGAAAAATGCATATACAAAGGTTTAATAAAAATTTCAATTGTATTAACCCTTTGACATTAAATGCATGTTGCATCAGGCGAGAAGCAGTTTCAAATTACACAGTCTTTGAAAATTGATGGTTTATCACGTATCTTTTGAGTGGTAAGTGGTTTTAATCAAGACCCACACGATCCAATGATTAGAGGCCATGTGGAGCGGAACGGTCGACGGGAAACCACCCATTTGGCGTGGCTTTTGCTGTTAGATGGTCGGGCACTTTTTCTATGCGATATCAGATATCGACCGTCAGGTCAAAAAGTTTGAGGTGAACGGTCGTGATCGTGTCGAGAGTTACATGGAGATGGAAAGGTGGGACCGGGATGGATCAAATGCAGCAGAAAGGTTTATAATGCGGTCGGGGCTTATGATAGGTTTAAACCTTTATAATATAATTGAGGAGTATAAAGGTATAAAACATATATGTAATGGTTTATTTATACACAGTGGTGGGATAAAATGTTATTGCAAAGGCGCTTTTAAAAAATGTTTTTTTTTTAAGCCTTATCCATTTTTATATATATGGCAGGTTGGGTTTGCAACATTTGATAAAAAATGTTTCACATTGCGTAATGGTATGTTATATTATATAGTTTTTTAACCTTTTTGAATGATTTTTAAACTATAGGGGTGGGGTAAAACAAATAAATATATTTTAGACCAAAGGGCTTTATAACTTGGTATTTTTCATTTGTGCACATGGATAATAGACTTTGGTCTTAACATTATAATAGTGGGTTTTTGGGGTTTATTGAATGTAAGGAAATTAATAACTAGGGCAGGGTATTTCTTAGGGATTTAATTAAATATGTTAAATATTAATATGAAAGGGTAATGTAAAACAAAATACACATTATCTCTAAGTATAGTACAAAAGCAAGCGTTGCTCATTTTAATATTTATTTCACTAATACTTAGGATAAATGTGATTTTGTGGGTTTTTATGAATGCTTATGAAGGGATGAAGTTAATTATTCTAGGGTTACAATTTTACTAAGGAAGAATGTGTGCTTACTTAGGAAAAAGGGGCTTTAATACATGAATTAAGGGTAAATGATGATAAATGAGGATTTAACATAAGAACTCAATATTTTTAACTAACCAGTAATAGAGCCTTAGGTCCGATCCCAACAAAAGTTAGAGAAATTCTCTGAGCCTGTTTGACTGATAGCTTTAAGATACTGAATACTCACGGGGGAAGAGAAATTAGTGATTTTTCTCGATGATGTATTATTTACATGATTGTTCTACTACTTTCTACCTACCCAACTTCCATTTCTAACATTTTTTCTTCATTTTGCAGGTGCATTTAAGCTTGCAACCTTAAAATTTTTTCTTTAAAAGCATAAAACTATCTATATCTACCTTATTTCACCCGAGGGCTCAGATTAAACTATTGAGCTCCTCATTATTCTCTACCTATATACTGATTTTTCAATTTTAAACTATTTGAAAAATCTTTATTCTCTATCTAAAACATGAAATTGAAAGCATGAAAAGTTAAGATTAAACTTTTTAACTGATCATGGATTATGGCATTTATTGACACTCTGCACATAATCATTATTATTGCAGTAAAAGTAAAATTAGTGGCATTTGGACTTTCTCACTTTTAGGTTTTATTTTCATCTCGTTTTCTTTTGGGGTATATATTTTTCTAATTCCTTTGATCTTTATTTTAGGACTTTTAACCTTTTTTTATTTTTATTATTTTTCATCTTTTCAAAATATGGGAAAACAACTTGCAGAAAGCAAGGTATGTACATATTTACAAGACTTATCAAATTCAATTCAAAATTTTATGAACCCTATTATTATAGGACCCTAACAGTGGCTCCACATAGGGATGACATTTCCTGGTGAAATATCAAGAACTATGAGACTAGTAGCCTTTGAAATTTTGACTGTGATGATCCTGTAAATGCCTTTTGATATCTGCAACTTATTAATATTTATGATATTTACTTTTCAAAGCTTAGGGCCTTCTCTTTGGGCTTCAAATTTGCTAAGGAAACATCCAATCCAATCTAAACTTTGCAATGTATATGTACAATGATCAAAGTGAATAAAAAATAACTATTTGTTAACTCAGGTGAGTAGTAGTGCTTTAGCATTCTGCCATCAACTGATCCTTTCTACAGATCTGTTCCATCCAATTCTTTCAAAAAGAAAGCATTATTACCTCTATATCCATAAATTACATAAGGTCTTTTCCATAAAAAATCAAATTTTCCATGTTTTCCTTTGTCTTTTCTTCTAGAATCCCATTTGAACTCTTTATCTCCTATGTAAAAATCATCCTCTTTAGTCTTTTTATCATATATTTTCTTGATCTTATCCTGAATGACTTGAGATTTGATATAAAATTCTTCCCTTGTTTGTTGCAAGTGAATAGTTTGATTTATCCTTCTTTGGATGTCGTTTGTTTCAACCTGTAATTCTTGGATAATTTTCATCACTGGTACATCTAGGGAGGAAGGAAAAATAACATCCATTCCATAAACTAGTTGGTAAGGTGAAGTACCAATGGATTTCTTAGTAGTAAGTCTATCTACCCATAATACATTGACTAACTTCTTATTCCAAGTCTTTTTATTGTCTTCAAGTAATTTTTTGATGATATTTACAAGGATTTTGTTTGAGGATTCAACTAGGCCATTACCTTGGGGGTAGTATGCAGTAGAGTGGCCTAGGGTAATATGGTATTTGTGGCAAAATTCAATCATTTTCTTGGATTTGAATGCTGTTGCATTGTTAGTAATTATTTTTTGAGGGCATCCAAATCTTGAAAGGATGTTGTTTTCTAGGAAGGAAATAATGACAGTATCTGTGGATTTTCTGGAGGGTATCACTTCAATCCACTTGGTAAAATAATCAATGGCTACCAAAATCCACTTATGTTGGCCTAAAGAGGGAGGGTGAATTTCACCAATGAAGTCTAAACCCCATTGTTGAAATGGAATTTCAGTTGAAATAGGCTTAAAAGCGAGGCGTAATAATTTCTTCTTACCCTAAAAAATTTGGCACTTATGACATGAAGCAACATATTTTTTAACATCAACAAACAAGATAGGCCACTAAAAACCAGCTCTCAGGATCTTGTCAGTAGTAGCTTTCCAGTATAAATTTCCTCCACAGTCACCTGCATGAAATTCTTCAAGTATTTTGTCAACTTCTTCCTTTAGTAAACAATTTAGTAAAATCCCACTATGATCTCTCCAAAAAATTACATTATCTAAGATACAAAATATTACTTCTTTAAGTTTTAAATCTAGCTTTGGTTCTTGACAATCCAGGAGGAGCTTGTAAGTTTTGGAGTACAAATATGATATATGTATACCAAGGTGAGTGTGAAAAGGCTTCACTGATCGATGGAGTCGCCATCTCTTCCTAATCATCTACTTGAGCAATACAATTTATGTCTGGGGCATTACAGTTGGATTCAGCCATAAGTCTGGCTAATACTTGACCTTTAATGAGCTTGGTGAGTTTTATCTCTATGTCATATTCTAAGATAGTGGCAATCCACTTACCTCTTCTTCCATCAAGACCATCTTGAGTAAGAATGTCTTTAACTACAGAATTTGGGACATATTCAATAATGTGTGAGTAGAGAATATAAACTCTGAAGTCTTTAATGGCCTTAACCAAGGCTAGAGATTTTTTTTCCATAATGTTGTACTTCAAAGGGGAATCTCTAAGGGCCTTACTAAAAAAAGCTATGGGTTTTTCAAATCCTTGGTCATTTTTCTATAGTAAAACTGCAGCAATGGTGTGTTCTGAAGCAAATGAAAAAATCATGAAATCTTTCTTAAGATCAGGACTTATTAGGACTGGAGTTTTGGTTAAGGATTGTTTGATAGAGTCAAATGATTGTTTAGCCTCAACAGTCCATCTAAGAAATAAATATTTTTTTAGCATGTTATTTATTTTTCTAATTATCTCAGCTAAATTAGATATGAATCTTCTTAAAAAAAATATCTTACCTAAAAAGGCTTCTAATTATTTGATGTTTCTTGGTGGGTTGATGTTCAGAATTACTTCTATCCTAGTAGGATCTATCCTAATTCCTTCTTTTGAAATTATATTTCCAAGCAACTTACCTTCTTCTAATCCAAATAGACTTTTCTTAGGATTTAAGGAGATGCCATATTTCCTACACTTAATAACAACTTGTCTCAAATGATCCAAGTGTTCATTATCTATTTTGTAAAACATAGTAATGTCATCTAAGTAAATTACTAAGAACTCATGTATTTCCTTTGAAAAATCTATGTCCATAGCCCTTTGAAAGGCTTCTCCTGCATTCGTTAGACCAAAAGGCATTTTTACATACATAAAAGTGCCCCAAGGAGTAGTGAATGTTGTTTTAGCTTGGTCTTCTTCTTGAACTAGGATCTGGTTGTATCCTGAAAAACCATCTAACAATGAAATCCTTGAAGAACCTACTACCCTTTGTAATATGTGGTCCATTTTAGGTAAAGGGTAATTATCCTTTAAGGATACTTTGTTAAGATTTCTAAAGTCAACACATAATCTAATTTCTCATGTTTTCTTTCTTGTTGGGACTAGGTTAGAAACCCAATCAAAATATTTGATTGGTGCAATAATCTGGGCATCATACATTCTCTTAACTTCTTTTTCAATCAAAGGTAATAGGATAGGGTTAATCCTTCTCAATTTTTGTTTGAATGGCTTTTGATCTTCTTTTATTGGAATTTTATGTTGGATTATGTTTGTATCATAAGATTTTAAATCTTCATAACTCCAAGAAAACACATCTTGATATTCCTTTAAAAGCTCAATATATTTATCCTTTTCTTATTGAGGTTAAATTTTGGACAGTTTGATTATCTTTGGTTTTAACTCTGTTCCAACGTTACATTCTTCTATGTTAGATCTTACTGGCTCCATTTTTGGTTTTCTAGCTACATCATTAGAGTCAAAAATATCCTCTAAAGGGGTTAAACCTTTAGGTAAAATTTTTTCTTTAAGATTCAATATGTCTAATTCATCTTCAATAATTTCTTCAATCTCTACTTTTTCTAAGCTATCTATGTCAGCTTGACTAAATCTAGTAGGTTTATCAAAATTTATTCTATTTACATCTAAGTCATTTAAATCTATTTCACAATCCAAAACATGATTTATTGTACAATCGGTATCTATAATACAATTCTAAAATTCTCCTTCATTGCTCATAAACTTGTAAATTTTTTCATCCTGAGAAAAAATTTGCCAATAATTAAGATTATCTGGAATTATTGGCCTATGTTTGACCTCAGTAGTATACCTGTGATTAGGTTGGAATGGTAAATTGCATGTACTAGCAAAATTTTCTAGACAGTGAGCTTGTATATTTTTCTTTCTAGGTATAACAACAAACTTACATTCCAATAAATCATCAGTTAAATCTATGACAGTGTCTCTATATCTGCTTAGTCTAGGATTGTAAATAGAATAAACTCCATTTACTTGTTTTACGATCAAATATGAATCTCCCATGATTAAAATTCTTTTTCCTCCTGAGTTCCTGATGATTTGGAGTCCTAGGATAAGGACTTCATACGTAGCCATATTGTTTGTACATTTGAAATTTAGCCTGAAAGCATGACCTTTACAATGAATGGTCTCCATATTTGTTATCCAGACTCCTGCTCCTACTCCTAACTTATTCACTGAACCATCAAAGTCTAAATTCCATTGAGATTCATGAAAAATGTTATCATTGTTTGGTGCTCTCTTTTTATCTACTAGTTAAGTTTGGATTTCATTTGTTTCAGAGTTACATAGGATAAAAGAATCAAGGTCAGTTGGTGTAGAGTAAATTCGGTAGTTTATATATCTTTCAACACTACTGACCATGTACTTCATTACTGTTTCCTTATATAACTTTTTAGGCTGGCCAAACACGGATATAGTAGCATAAGACATGTCCAATTGTAGAGATCCCTGCAACTTTTCTCCCCATGAGCGAGAAAGTAGCATACCATATTTTGGTGGGATATCATCTACTACAATGTCCATTAATATACTCTTACCAAGGTAATGAACTAGTGTTACACAAAAATCCTTGATTAAACCTAAGCATTTAACTTTATTGGAATCAAAAGAAAACAAATATTTGTATTGCCTTGTAATTTTTAGATTCATATTTTCCATGATGGCTTTGCGCATTAGATTATGGGAAGCTCCTGAATCTAGCATTGTGTTATGTAGAATTTGATCATGAATAGTGAGACTGATATAAAATTGAGGAATTGCACCATCTACATGTTTTCCATTTACATCTGGGCCAAAAATCAACTCTGGATGATCATCATTTAGATTTATGGAGTCTTCTCCATCATTCATATTTAGTGTTTCAGTTATGGTTGATTTATACAAGTCATTTTTTACCAATTCAGTCAAAGGAATTGGTATTTTAAGCTTTCAAATTTCTGATTGTATGTTGAATGTAGGTTGAGTTTTACTGATTTGAATCAGTTCTTCTTTAGTAACTGTAGTTTTTGTTGGTTTGTATTGATTTTCTATAGTTTTTTTTTCATTTTCAATTGTTTTAGGATTCTATGTTTGTGTTTCTTGTGTTTTACTACTTCTAACTTTCTTTTTAGGGATTTTTTGTGAAGCAATAGATGTTCTTTCTGACTTAGAATTTTCAGTAGATGTTATTGAAGTAACAATTTTTGACTCTACTATTTTAGGATCAGCAGAATGCTTTTTGGAATCTAAATTTGTTGTTTTTACATAATTATAAGCTTTAGCAACAGTAGATTTCTGTGAATCTTTTGAAACTTGAGCAACTTCATCAGTAATATTAACAATTTTATGGCCTGATGCTTTCTTAGGACTAGAAATGTTTTGGGAATAATTTGAGTTTTGCTTATTTTCCTTTGGGAGAATTTTTAGAACTTTTGTTTTAGGGGCTTCTACTATTTCCTGGTTCTAATTTTGGGAAGTTTTCTTAGTAGAAGACTCATTGTTTTTCTTGTTTCTAAAGTTATACTGGATGTGTATTTCATTTATTGCATAGTCATAACCTTGCTTATAATCAAAGGATTCACTAGATTCTAATTTAAGTTGTTGAAGTTCAAACAATTCTTGATCTTCCTGAGTAAGGAAAATAGTATTGTTGTCATCAATTCCCATTAGATTAATAGTATCCTTCTCATCATCATTATTATTCTGAGAACTTTCAGCATAATTCTCTTGGAATGGTGGCCTAATTGTTTGGTCCGGGGATGTTTCTTTTTCTTTTCCAAAATTTATGTTTTTTCTAAAATTGGGATTTCTAATATATTGTTGGCTATCCCAATGGGGTCTTCTCTCCATATTATCTAGTCTATCAATCACTCTTTCTAAGGTTTTAGCTATTACATCCATTTTTGTGTCTGAATTAGCATTTTTTTCTTTAATGGTCACTCTTCTTTCATTTCTAAGTCTAGCTTTTCTAGCTAAAATGTTGACTTCTACACTAACTACATCAGTTTCAATTTTTTCTAAGGTGTTTGCATCTCTTTCCCTTAATTGGTATGCCATATATGTGTCAAATCCATCAGGGAATTTGAGCAGAAATGAATAAGAGTAGGTTTCAGATTTGCAGGGATAGAATTATAGAAACTATTATATCTGGTGCAGTAATCTTGGACTGACTCATTTGGAGCTATTTTCAAAGAATCAAATTCAGATAAAATCTGGAGGGGGTTCTTTTTTTTTTCCCATTTATTTAAAAACAAAGTAAAAAATATAGCTAAATTAGTTACACTACCAACAGCTAAATCTTTAAACCACTTCTTAATTGCTCCTGTTAAATTTTGTGCAAACAGTCTCATTTGAATGTTTGAATCATCAATTTCATAAATTTCAAAGAAGTCTGTCATCTTAGAAATGTGTTGTTCAGTAGTATATTGAGTAATGCCATCAAACAGTGGTATTTTATTTTTATAGTCTTATGGCATATCATGAAGTTGCTGTGGTAGGACAGGGGGAGCATATCTAGCAGCCATAGCTTGAAGCTTAGCTTGGCTAGGAGGTAAGGTAGAACTGCTTGGAGCTATGCTGGAAATTATAGTAGATGAACTAAAGATTGTATTTGAAGTGCTAGGAAATGAGGATGATGTATTTAAGAAATAAAAAGGTGAACTAATGGATATAGTGGATGAAGTGATTGGTGGAAATAACACTTTGGGTTGTAGAGGTAACTTAGGGATAAATGGATCTGTAGATGAGCTGGTAGTAGAATTTATGAATGATGTAACATCATACAGAGATGAATATCTAGCTGGAATTATTGTGGTGTGTAATTGAGAGACTGGAGGTCTGTTTTCATAAGTCAATAAATGAGCTAATTCAATAGCTTCATCAATATCCTTTAGAATAGTAACATTAATTTCTTCAACTTTGGTCTGATATTCCACTTTCTTAGGTTTAGAACTTACTGCAATAGATTTTTGTTTTGCATTCAAAAATGAATTAAAAACAGGGTCCAAAACAACAGTTTTTAAATCACTTTCAGGTTTACTTTTAAATAATGAATGCTCAAATTTTAGATCAAAATCAATGTCTTGCAGACTTAATAATTCACTTGGTAATGAATTGACTCTTATTAATGATATTTCAGCCTCTAAGTTTTCTGTTTGTTTTTTCTTTTTACCAATTCGGTCTGGGTCATCTACTATAAAAACGGGCTTAGGATCCGGGTTAGACTTGGTATAATAGACTTTCCTAGAAGCACGAATTACAATTTTTCAATACCCACATCTTATAAAAACAATATTAGAGTAAAAGGATGAATTAAATGAGTCCTTTAAGACTAATTTTATGACTCAGGACAAGTCCACGAAACCAAAGATTCTGGGTTCGATCCCCAGTATGGTCGCCAGTAACATTATCACTCCAGTAAATTCTTAAGTTGTGGGATTTTGGTTTTTATTCAAAGAATACTAGAGGTAACCACAAACATACTTCAAACTCTATGATCTAGCCTTCCTAGGGTTCAGAGAGGGCTCTCTCTTTCAAGTTTAACTTTTTTTTTAATTTTGAATATTAGGCTAGTTATTAAAATGAAATTTGGTTTGGTTTTTTTGGATTTGGTGGGAAAATTTCACTTGGAGAGTAGATAGAGGGAAATCTACTTGTCCATTGGGCTATGGAGTCTAAGTCAAGCTAACATAACTGGGATCAAGGACTAAGAGGTCAAATTTCTATAGGGCAAGATAGATAACCCTTGGAGATCTTGGAAAATTGGTTTTTGAAGTGGTATGATCAGGATAAAGGGCACTTAAGAATCCTTATATCCGAAAAATGGAAGTAGAAGATAGAGGTCAAATGGGAGAGGGAGCAATTAAGGGTTCCCCACACTGGAAATTAGAAGAAAATAAAGAAATGATAACTAGTTAAAAACAGGGTGCTATTAACATGTCCTATAGTAATACTCCTAGTTATACATTCAGATTTAGAATTAAAACACAGATGTATGCATGTAACAAAAGAAGATAACAATGAAAATTTTAAGAGAGTACTTCACTCTAGATAGCTTATCACAGGGATCCTTAAGTATGATGCGAAAGAGGTGATCCAGTCTGCTACTCAAAATCGAAATCCAAAGCCTTCAAGTCAAAAAAATATCTATAGTAATCTCTAGCAATTTTATTCCACACCAAAATACTTCAAAAGAGTGAAGTAATTATACATAATTTTTGAAAAAATATCCTATATGAATTCAAGTAATTAACTTAGGAAAATAAAAAATCTCACATCAATAATAGTGACAGCTTCTCAAAAAATTAGCAAGCTCTCCTATTTTATTCAAAATAAATAGAAATTGTTTTAAGATAAGAAGCAGTTGGCTGCTTATGTGTCCTCTTTGCTAGCTGCGTAGATATTTTTTGGAATCTAACTTGCCTTTAATGATACTCTTTCTCACTGATACTCTTTCATTTTGGATAATCTTTACCTTTAGTGAAACTACTCTACTGCTGTAAAATCTATTTTGACAGTGAAATCAACAAACATATTTTTTTCTCCTTCATTTGTTTTCTTTTCATTCTTTATAGCAAATCAGTCAATGCTCGCCAATCCTCATTTTTAGGAATTTGAATATTCTTGAGTTTCCTAAAATTCTCATCAGCCTCAGTGTACCTAGCGAATTTGGGCTTGATAACAAATAAGTGCTTGATTTCATACCGAAAATAAAACAAATCTTCAAAAAAATTTAACAATACTTTTCCTGTGGGAATACCTTGACCTATTGGCTTGTTCACCTGCCCTTTGGCATGTTATCTTATCTTCTTGTCATAATAATTTTGAGTAATTAACTTGTCATTAATAACCATGATTTCAAGAAGTCCCTTTTGCCTTAAATTGGTGAATTTAACCATGAATCTGGTTATAGCAGTATTCATTCCTTCACATTTCTCTTCAAGTTGCCTCATCAAATTTCTTTTGGTGGTAACTTTCTTAATTTCTAGGATAGTTGTTGTCCCATCATTGATTTTTAATTCTTTAAGTTCCTGTCTATTATTGCTATTGAGGAAACTGATTAACCTTATAGCATGTTCTGGTTTATCAGCTAAATCAACTTGTGTCTTTTGGATCTCTGCTTGGGCTGCCAATAATAACTATCTCTGCTAAAAAATTACCTGAATTGAGGGCCAAACATCATGTATGGCTTCAATTACATTATTCCATAGGTAATTTTTAATATATGATATCTGATCCTTGAGAGTTAATTATTTTTGTAGCTTTTTTACTTCTTCACTCAATCTGTGCGCATTTTTGTTCATGTATTTTAGGATAAATGTGGTTTTGTGGGTTTTTATGAATTCTTATGAAGGGATGAAGTTAATTATTCTAGGGTTACAATTTTACTAAGAAAGGATGTGTTCTTACTTAGGAAAAAGGGGTTTTAATACATGAATGAAGGGTAAATGATGATAAATGAGGATTTAACAAAAGAACTCAATATTTTTAACTAACCAGTCATAGAGCCTTGGGTCTAGTCCCAACAAAAGTCAAAGAAATGCTCTGAGCCTGTTTGACTGATAGCTTTAAGATACTGAATACTCATGGGGGATTGGAAATTAGTGATTTTTCCCGATGATGTATTATTTACATCATTGTTCCACTACTTTCTACCTACCCAACTTCCATTTCTAACATTTTTTCTTTATTTTGCAGGTGCATTTAGGATTGCAACCTTAAAACATTTTCTTTCAAAGCATAAAACTATCTATATCTACCTTATTTCATCTAAGGGCTTAGATTAAACTGCTGAGCTCCTCATTATTCTCTACCTATCTACTGATTTGTCAAGTTTAAACTGTTTGAAAAATATTTATTCTCTATCTAAAACATGAAATTGAAAGCATGAAAAGTTAAGATTAAACTTTTTAACTGATCATGAATTATGGCATTTATTGACACTCTGCACATAATCATTGTTCTTGCAGTAAAAGTGAAAGTAGTGGCATTTGGACTTGCTCACTTTCAGGTTTTATTTTCATCTCTTTTTCTTTTGGGGTATATATTTTTCTACTTCCTTTGATCTTTCTTTTAGGACTTTTAACCTCTTTTTTATTTTTTATTATTTTTCATCTTTTCAAAATATGGGAAAACAACTTGCAGAAAGCAAGGTATGTACATATTTACAAGACTTATCAAAGTCAATTCAAAATTTTATGAACCCTATTATTATAGGACCCTAACAGACGACATTATGGAAGTAGTCACCGCCCTTGACTTTATATATCCCCCCTTACATCGAACCCATGAATTCGAACCACATGCACCTTGTGGCCATTACATTGACACCTAATGTTTGGGTAAGGGGGCACCCATATTTGAGACACCAAGAGAATCAATACTCCACAACTCTCCTAATGTATCTGGTCATGTAGACTCTAGTATCCTTATTCTTCCCCATTTAGAAGAACCTCTAGAGTCCCATATCACTTCATATCACTCTAGGGATGATACCCCTCATCATTCCTTTATCTTATATCAACAACCCAGCCCCCTTGACATTATTTTTGACCAACCTGGGGGTTTTATAGGAGAGCACTAGTTCATTATCTCCAAATCCTCTCTTTGGCATAGTGACACCATGTATGCCAACCTAGAAAATTAAGTTCATTTACTTCATATATGAAATACCAAAAGAGATTAGTAATCCTCCATTCCCTTTCTCGAACTGCATAACCATAATGAAAACAAATGGCACACCACATCATAAAAATGTGTTTAGATTCCCAATTTTGTTTTCTAAATACATTTTGGCATGACCATAACATGCTTGGGGGCACCTATACCCCTCAACCATAAAAAATCCCAGATCTAAGCCAAAAACATCACTGAAACCCCCTTTCTCTGGAAGGCCGCACTTTTCAGGTCATTTCCTGGGATAGGTCATAGTTTTCTGCCCAATACCTGCTACCCAGGTCGCAAAAAAGACCCCAAAAAGTGTGATATGGTTTGTTCATGAGCTATGGGTACCTAAACTGAAATTTCAACTCACTGAAATGAAAGAGTAGGGTTAGGCCTCTTACCTGCAACTAAATAATCTCGATTCCAACGGTCGATTTTTCCGCTACGCTCGCCACAATATTTAGGGCCTTCTCTCCTCTCTACATTCACCACAGCTACGCTTGCAAATGAGTGAATTTGGAGGGAAAATTCCTTATTAAAAGAGAAACCCTTGATTTTTCTTTCGCCTGCTGTAGCCAAACCATAGCTCATTTTGACAAACCGTCTGTACCATTGGAAAGCTCTAACCGAACCCTTAGATGGGTATCTATTAATTTTTTCTAATTTGATACTTCACCAGGACTCATTATGTCCAAGAAGCGTCACTTCACCACTCCTCAAAATAGATTTCTTCACTTGCAACACTTGTACTTGGGGCACCAATTTTCCTCCATACTTTTCCATGCTCGTGTTGAGTTTTGTCATGAGTAACCATCTTGTACTCATGAATTTATGCTCCCCATTGGACCTTTTTTGTGTGGCAGCATCATCGATTCGCCCTTGTTTAGAGAATCCGAGTTGAGTCACCATCGCATCCATGGAGTCTATCTCGAGTCCCTTTGTATCCCGCTATAGTCCTCCATCCTTCATTACTTGGTTCCTCTCTCGTGTTGAACATTATGGCCTTCAATCCTACTGTCCCATGTCCCCTTTAATATTATGTAAGTTGCTGCCGGGTCATCCATGCCTTTATGCTCTAACAAGGGAAGTCGTCTGTCCGCTACTCAGTACCCCCCTTTTCATCATCATCCATGGTGTTAGTCTATTAGCCACTCTACTATTTTCTCTCATGCCTTAGTTGAGGATCCCTTATTTCCCCACCTATGGCGGACCTCCTTCTATTGACATCAAATCATTCATTCCAGAAGACATGTCTAGAGGGAAGTGTACCTTGGTTCCAGCTTCCACTCTTGTTCAGTGCCTCGAATTAGGCAAAGGGACTCCTTATTTCCCTTTGACTTGATTTTTTCTCAGATCTAGCTCCTTACAACATGATCGAGATATGTATACTTGATGGTTCAGTGATGTAGCAGATTGTACCAATGATGCCCAGGTGTGTGTGAGATGTTTCAAACCTCATGAGGGGGTGGCCCTTCAGGTAGCCCCCCACATGCCCGAATGACCTCTTCATTACAACCTTTGATGTAGCTCCATATATTTGATGATGTCGGCCTCAGTCGCTTGCAGCGCCTTTTATTTCACATGTATCATTTGGATTTTCAGAGCCCTTTCCTGTTTACAGGGGCACTTTGGTTGTATTTATATCTCATGTACTTAGATATTATTGTATAAGTCCTGGCTGTTATCTCAAGCACCGTATGTATATGGGATTCATTATCATGTTTTTACCTGGCTCATGTTTATGCCAACATGTACTATATTGTTCAGTCCCTTGTTTACTGGACACATTATTCTTTGCACTTTGTCTCGGTGGGCATAGGTATGCCTCCCCCGCCGCCTATAACACAGGTACTCACTCATAAAAGAGACTTGTCGCACCTGTAAGTCTCACCTCCTCGGGGTCTAATCCTCTATAACTTTGGTCTACCTTATATTTCTCTCTCTCTGACTTCCCCTTCGGTGTCTACTGATTGAGTTTTTACAACGTACTTCGGTCATACGATTAGCTCCCAACGCTCGCACATTGGGGGGTGATCTGTTACACCATTTTTCCGTCATCTAACCCGTTAATATTAGATGAACCTAAGTACACCATGTAATACCAATTTTACCGTAACTAAAATTTCTTTCACTATGAAAAATAACTTAGTAAACCACATTTATTAAGTTGTTTATGGTTTAAACAGGAAACCCCACGAGGAAATATTAAATAAACCCACATTTGTTTGATTTTACTCAAGGAATAATTAGTTAAATAGTAGTTTAATTAATATTCCTGGTCATATTTAACCCAAAACTGGAAAATTAATTAGATAAATTATTATTTATCTTATTATTTTCTAGGAATAATTATTTAAACCTTATTTAAATAATATTCCTTGTTAAATTTGACTAAATCACCCACAAATAATTAAATAAATCATTATTTATTTGATTATTACTCAACCACATCTTTAAAATAATAAAATATTCCATAAAAGTTGGATCTAGAATTGGTTAATAATATTTTAATTATGCACCAATATCTAGACTAACTCAATATTTTGTTATAAATAGAAGGGTTTTCCATTTCACTCACTACGTTTTGTTGCCTTAAGATAACTCTAGATCTATACTTTTGGTCTGAATTTGATCCACCATCATTGTCATATTTTGCTACCATTTTTCTTCTGAGCTCCCTTTGAGTTCCATTTTTGTCTGGGTTTTCTACACCATCAAGAGAGAGAGATTTTAGATCTGAAGCACTGAGGACTTACAATAACCCATCCCATTGAGGGTGGCTGGTAACATCTTTGTATGTTCCCTTCCCAGGTGTCAAAAAATACAAAAAATATTTAAAACAATCTTGTCTTGTCTATTGGATGCATGGAGCAACTCTTGCTTTTATTTACTACTTAATGTCTTTTAATGCATAGATCTAGATTTTTGTAGCATTTATCTTGGTCAACTAATTGTAGATCTAAAGATATTGGTAGCCATATTTTCTATTAGGGCTATTTGTTATGCACGGCTAAAGTGAGCCTTTTTCATACGTTTTTAATTAAGATTCATACTAAAAATTAGGAATATTTGAGTCATGTTATTCCTTGAGTTTTGATTAAATGGATTTGTCATTACATTTAATTGCATTCTGGAAAGTTTCAGGAAATTATATATAGTGGTATAGAGGCTATCCTAAAAAGGTGACACATATATCAGGACCACATGCTCAGATCTGAAGGATTTAGGCCATAACCACATGGAAGGAGGATTGTGTGTGTGATTGAAGGCATATAAATGCACCCCTACAAATGTTTTCATGCATTTTGGATGTTATGCCATAGAAACAAGTTTCTAGCTCAGGGATTGATCACTTTAGGTGGTTTTTCAGCTCTTGAGTCATCTGTAGTCCCTGTAGGATGTCAGTATGTGTTCAGTCTGTAGGTTCCACTTCCTTAACTGGAACTTGGAGGTAGGGTCATTTCATAGTGAAACTTTTCTCATGTTTACCATGGGAAGCTTGTGAAATTGGGTAAATGTGGGACACATGGTTACATATTGGTATTAGAGCTTCTAGGTTCCAACACTTCGACTCGATGGGATAGATGTGTTTGTTATGAATCCATTGTGATGGTTATTTTTGCAGTCTTGTGTCATTATGATGATGTTGGCATGTGATGACATTGTTGATGTTGATGTTGATATGATTGATATATTGAGTTTATTATATATATATATATATATATATATATATATATATATATATATATATATATATATACCATGGCAATATTGATTGATTTCACAGGTGAGATAGCCTCCCCTGAACTTCACATATTTGGTTTATCTAACATGAAATGTTTGTAGGAGGTATAATGTCGGAGATGGGATCCCCACGAAGTAAGAAACAGAGAAATATTTCGTAGATCAAGGAGTGGAGCATGCGACACGGAGTCTATTTTGAGTCTTTGGGGCTTTGGGGTGGGTCAAAGCCCTTTATGATGTAATGGGATGGGATTATTTTGTGAACATTGGACTCCGCCCATTGTTTTGGACCATGGTATTGTAAATTCCAAACCTATATAAGGGGTCTAGATAGAGGTCAAATGCTAAATTGAATGATTCATCTAATGAGATGCATTTGGATGTAATATTGTTTTAAGTCAGAGTCTATGTTTTGGGTTAGAGGAAAGGCTCCTAAAAATATGTGTGCAAACACTTTAGGAAGTCTATAGCTATGTGCGCAAACCCCTCCAGTTGAGTGCGCAAGGTGGAATTGAATGTATGAGAAGGATTTGATATGTATGCAAGAATTTTTGAGAAATTATATGGGTTTACATTGATGTGTTACTTTACTTGGTGTTTATGAATATGTATGTTTAATAAGGATTTTTTATCTAGCGCAATATTATTTATGGTTGTTTACTTTGTTTAATTCATGAATAAGTAAGATCACGCAGTCTGTTAGTAAGTTCAATAAATCTGTTGAACAACGATTGTATTATTGATAGATATGACCTGCGAAGCTCTGTTAAGAAGGGAAGTCCCTAAGTCTATGATCCTCTATCCATCTGGATGTATAAACATGGTTCTTTCATCCCCCTATATTTCCTTGGGTGAGACTTTGATCTGCGGAAGCAGGTCGTTGCAGAAAGGGATGGTAATAGTGGGTTTTGTTGGACTATGTAGTCACATTGAACCTAGGTCTAGATCCCATTAATCCAATAAATGGTTCTGTTTTTGGGACCGAGTTTTGACTAAGGGATAGCTAGATGTGGAATGTGTCTAAGAAAGAGAATGAATATTGGGTTGATCTAAGAGAACGCAAGTTTCCTGTGCAAGAAAACAAAAGTTTGCTCATCTCTACTGAACATTGGTTACATAATCATATCTACACAGATCAGTACGAGATATTTTCCACATAGTTTGACAGCGAGTTGTACGAGTGGATATCAAGACTAGTGGTGAAAATGAGTTATTTCAATAATAATGCCATTGCGTGGACCCCAGATCTGATTGAGAAGATGAATAAGACTGATAACAAGATCACGAGTGATGTTGATTATTGGATAGAGAGTATCCATGGAGGTTTTATCACTGAGTTCGCGATCGATACTTTTATGTATTATAATGAAGTAGAACACAAGTTATTCAAAGGCCCTAAAGGTAAGTACCTGAATTCACTAAATTTATGGATTAAAATGTTATTGTGGGAAAAAGGTATATTATGGGTGCACTCAGATTGATGTTTGATGCAAGAGAACCTGGTGCTACGTGAAGTGGTAAGATATTCAGAACATGTTGGGGTACTTACATTGAAATTGAATATCATTCACTGTTTAGGTTAGAAAAAGTAGAAAGAAACACCGCTACCCTGAGAAGTTTGTCATTGAGATCTAAAAATCCACAAAGTATTGAGTAAATTAACTAACCTTCCATCCCCATCATCACTCCATTCCATTATGTTCCCCCATTCACCATGGCCCAACCACCAAATATTCATGTATTCAAGGGATAAGATGATCCTGAACAGTTATGGTTTGTTGCAGAAGAAATATGGAGTTTGCAGAACATTATAGATGAAACTATAAAGAATTCGTAGTTGGTTACAACATTTCAAGATAGAGCATTGTCTTGGTACATGAAATATGTTACGATGAATGAAAATTCTAAATTGGCTGAGATGAAGACTGCGCTGAACACTAAATTCAAGAAACCAAAGTCGCAGTCCCAGTGTATCACAAAGATCAAAGAAATTAATTAGCTGGCTATTGAGACCATATGGGAGGTAGATTAGAGGTTTAAGACACTACTGAGACAGAATAGTTTCAATATCCTAGATGAAAAACATAGAGAATGGTTCATTTTTGCATTGTTTCCTCATATCAAATTGCCATTGTCACAACAAAAGATTGCAACTTAGGTTGAAGCACTAGAGATTGGGATGAAGCGTGAAGCATCGTCGATAGCTGATACAAGAATAGGAGTGAAAAATATTAAAAATGAGTTGGTGAGCTTTCATATGGAGCTCCAGGATCTAAAGAAGGGAGAGTGGGTTCAATCTGATATAATTTCGGAAATTTGGTGTATCAAGTGCAAAGCAGAGGTTCAATATATAGAGCAGTTCCCTGTTTATAGAGACTATTTTTGCTCTGGGATGTCGAGTCCATTAAAACCTAGATCAAGTGTTGGGCCAAGTAAAGGGCCCATTGTATGGTGTAGCTTATGAAAAGTTGCAAGCTAGAATTCTACGAATTATTTTCACCTACTTTAAAATTTTGTAAGATCGCCAAAGAAATTGTTCTGCAATTTATGCAATTCAGTGGCACATGATGAGGAACATTGTAAGAGTTATGATATGATGATGCATAATAGTCCTGGTGCATATGAAATGCAACTAGAATAGCATGAAGCTTCAGTTTCGCCAACTGCGTGAGGAGGTTTCCAAGTTGAGGGCGTGGACGAGGAGGAGGCACTAGTTGTGGACAAGGATAAATCATATGTTACAACTGCGGATAGGTTGGACATTTTGCTAGGGAATGTCAAAATCCTATTGTAGCTTCCTATAAGTATTGTCAATAATATGGTTATGAAATCGAATAATGTCCCATTTTGTTAGCTAAAATGTAGGAGAAGCGCAACCAACATCTAGCTCAGAATATACAAATGATGAGGGTTGAACCACGCCAGGTAGATCCAAGCATTAACATAGTAACACACAATGGTGTGAGGGAGGAGTCTACGCAGAAGGAGAAAATATTGTGAAAAATACCTAGGCAAGGAAAGAAGAAGATAAGAATGTTGGATTTAATGTATAGTGTGAGAAAGAGACATTCATGGAAGCAAGGAAGGCACTCATGACTCCTAAATCTTTGCCAACTACTGCGTGAAGATATTTTTTTCCATTGAAGAGTAAGCCTGAAAGAATGCTGAAGTAAAGGAAGATGACCAATATAACTTGGCGTCCTTTCTGCTAATGTGTATGAAATTTTTAAGGGACTAAAGGCCATAGAAGTATTACAGGAGCTAGCACATAACTGTTCTAGTAAGGAAAAGTTGCAACTAAAACAACGTGTAGTAAATAAAGTGTACAAGAAAAAGAAGCAAACTGACTAGGAGATATGATTGACTACACAGATCCGAGATTATGAGATGGATCAAGTCATTCTGGATCTAAGATCATATGCCAATGTTCTACAGAAGCAGACATGTGAACGAATGGGAAGGCCTATGCTGCAACGGTCACTAATCCAACTAAGGATGGAAAATCAATTGAAGATCATTCCTATGGGGCGATTATAGGGAATCGATGTAGATATTCATGGTGCAGGTGTATTGGTTGATTTTAAATTCATCAAGATCGTTGATGATAGTAATCCTTATCTTGCGCTACTGGGATTTGATTAGGCTTACGACATGGGCGCTATAACCAACTTGGAAAATAGGAAGATGGTGCTTGAAAGAGATTGTGCCTAAGTTTTATTTCCAATGGTTCCTTTAGAAGGTGCATGCTATACAGAACCTATCCAACATGAGTATGGGGATTTTAAGATTGATAAGATCTATAAGCTTACTGCACAGGGAGAAGACTTGATAAATCCCACCTTAGATGATAGAATATGTTGGGAGTTCGATAGTTCGTGTGTTTCAGATTCTAATGAGGAGTTGGAGTACTGGAAGAACCGTTTGCATGAAGTAACCATTAAGCATTGTAACAAGCTTACCAAATATATGCGTTATGTCTGTTTGTAAGTACAAGACTTGTCTTTTTATGATTGAACAAGGAATTTTTTCTTGTTTCTAGAAATTTTTTAGCAAAAGGTGTCTGAAAACCAGAGATACGAAGCTTGGGACTTCGCATTTAGGTCTAATCCATCTCGATGGTGGGGTGCGCATAGAGAAATTTTAGGAGGATGGAAGGAGTTTTGCAAGTTGATAAGGCTGAGTTTGGTCATGTTGATATGAAGATCACAAAGAAGTACAATGGTCAGAAAGATCCTCGCGAACATTTATCTCATTAGAATGTAGCTTGGGGAACTAAAACTTAGCAGGAATGGGTACACATGTTCTTCCATTACTTGGAAACGATACCTCAATAGCGGTATCTGGAAACAGAGCTATGCCATGGAACTATATATTGGGATGTGATGATAGAAGGGTTATTATTAACATATAGCTTTGCTGATGGTTCAAAGTGCATTAGTGTGCCTCTTCAAGAAGTAAAATCAGGTGTCTTTCGTATTACTAAGTAACCAAGAACTCTGATACAACCTAATTGGTTTGCACAAATGGAACAAGCCCATGAATTTTACAATATGACCACAAAGGAGGGCGAGGAGGATCCACATGACCTTAACATGTTAGAGTCTGTAGGGATGCGCGAGGTTGTAGCGTCTGTGATAGTAATGCTGGATGTAACAAAGCCTATCAGGACTCAATAAGTTAACATAGGCTCAGAAGTGGAGCCCAAATTTGCAAATATTGCGGACTATTAGGATGATGATATAGTAATAAAGGTCACTGATTTCCTGCATGAATACCAAGACATTTTCCCAACAAAATTCTCGTAATTAAAATGTGTTGTGGGAGATCTAGGAGTCATGCACATCACCTTGAATCCTGATGCGAAGTCGGTCAAGCAACACCCCTAACAGTTGGACCCAATGTACAAGGAGAAGGTAATGGAAGAACTCGAAAACATTCTTAGTGTGGGCATCATTGAACTAGTCGAGGAATTTGAATGGGTTAGCCCCATGGTGGTCTAGCAGAAGAATACCAAGGGCGAGATAAGGATTTTTGTTGATCTCTGCAAGCAGAATGATGCATGTGTCCATGATCCATTTCCAACACTGTTCACAGATGAAGTATTGGAGAATTTTAGTGGGTAGGAAGACAACTAATTTACTGATGGGTTATCAGGGTATCATCAGATTCGGATTGCACCGAAATACAAAATCAAGACCACATTCGCTATAGAGTGGGGGTCTTTTCATTACATTTTCGTGCCATTCGGGTTAAAGAATGATTTAGCTATATTCCCATAGTGGTTGCTACAAATTTTAAGGAATATATCCAAAAATTCTTGGAAGTTTACTTTGATGACTAGATAGTATTTAGCCTGCTAAAATAACATGTTTCTAATTTTCACTTGATGTTGGATACCTACCAAAAATATCAGATATCTTTAAATCTGAAGAAGAGCTTCTTTTGTGTACCATACAGAATTTTATTGGGATATTTCTTTGCAAGTATGGATTGATGGTATACCCTGCAATTATTGTTGTGATTATCAAATTGGAACCCCCAGAAAGTGTGAAGAAGCTACTCACGATGCTTGGGAATATAGGCTATTACAGGAAGTTCATTAATGCATACGCGTACATCACTGCGCCAATGGAAAATTTATTAAAGAAGGATGTAAATTTATGTTGGGATGTCGGTTTTCAGAAGAGCCTTGATGTATTGAAAGAAAATATGGTGACTGTGCCCATTATTTTTTTCCTAGTTTGGAAGAAATAATTTCATGTACATGTTGATGCATCTTGCATATCTTTAGGAGTTGTGTTAGCATAGCCTAGAGAGGGTGATATTTATCACCGTGTTGCCGTTGCAAGCCGGAATTTGTCAAAGGTAGAAAGGAACTATGTCACCACAGAACACGAAGGTTTGGCAATGGTATATGAGCTACACAAATTTAGACATTATCTCTTAGGTGCGCACTTCAAAATTTTCACAAAGCATTCTGCCTTGAAGTACCTAGTTAACAAGCCTATGTTGGGAGGGAAGATTTGCCAATGGTTACTATTGTTGCAAGAATATGATTTCAAGGTAATTATCAAGCTAGGCCATTTGAACATTGGACTGGATCATCTCTCTAGGGCCAAGACAGGAGAGGAACCAAAAAATATTGAGGGATTACCTAATGCGCAGTTATTCGCTATCAAGGTTGCAAATGAGCATTTCCTAGATATCATCTAGTTTCTCTCTACATGAATTGCACCTACAGAGTACTATAAAAAATAGAAGAAGGAGTTAGTAGTAAGGGCAGCTAATTGTACTCTAATTTTACGACATCTCTATAAATGTAATATTCCAAAATTTGCGTGCAACAAATTGGAATATTGATTTTTGCTGATTTCACTTAGGATAAAAATAAATGGGTAAGGAGGCCCATGCATAATAAAAATCTAAATAAAGTCCCTCAAAATGTGAAAATGGATCAACATAATAATTGGATTTCACATTCCATGTGTGAATAGGGACTTTTTACATGTGGACAAAGTCAATTTTGACTAATTCAACAGCATTAATATTTCAGGAGTGGATCCTAAATAAATCAATGCTCAATATGAACAAGGATAAATCTGAGCTATTTTCATAAGCACACTTGAGTGTGAAAGAGGCTGGATCACTTGACCAAGTCAACCAGGACCAAATCAACAGCGTTTTCTAGATGCAATGAACCTCTTAGATGCACAGCGCAGTCTTAGTTGGAGGCTACACATGTGAATGGAGCTAAATCATTGAGATGGTTTAGGGTTTGGCAAGACTTCTATCTTATAAAAGGAAGGGGAGGACATCAAGGGAAGGTTGTTCATGATATGATATTTTCTGAAGATATTGTCTGTTTAGACATTTCTTATTCTCTTGTTGTTTACTTGAGAATAGTGTTGTTTAGCACTGGGTGTTCCTGGGCAGGAATCCCACCTCTTCCATTGAGTAGCTCAAGGAGGAGCCTTGCTTATCTTGTCCACTATTAGGAATTTGGACAAGCTACATCTTCCAACTACAACTCAGATCCTGTTGAGGGTTTGGTTGTCCTTGTAATCTGCAGCAAGTGGAGGCTATATCTACTCAGATCTAGGCCAATATAGTGCCTCTTTTCAGTGGGAGAGTTTTCTGTCTCATTGACAATAGTGTATTGGATATTTGGAGCCGCATTTTCAAATCTTGGCATTAGGCCAAACCAGTACCAGAGCCTATAGCGCATTTTATCTCCCATAACTGTGTTATTTTCAGGTATAGAGTTGCAGGGAGTTTTGGCATACTTTGGAGGAGAGATATTTGGTGTTGGGGTTCTTCCCTTCACTGTGGTGATCCATGGATTAGGAATCTAATCCATGTAATTTTCAGATCTGATCTGAATTTTATTGTATTTTCTGCAGCATTTCTGAATGCTACTGCAGATCTGCAACCTTAGGTATCAGATCTACTCTTTGTGCTTCATGTTTTGTTCAAATCCCCAAGGGGAATGTGTAAAGGAGCTCTTCTAGTGTACAGATCTCATTTAAATCTAAATTTTTGTACACAGATCTTCTCTAGATCTGGAATGTAATAAAAAACTGCTTCAACTCATTAAAATCACGCTGTCAAGCCTTGCAGTCTTAATATATTGTTGCAACACCTCATTCTTGAGGGTTTCTTCATCAAATTCTTCCATTTTTCTTCATGTTCTAAGAAATTAAACTCTATATCTGATGTTTTCATCATATTGTATCAAAAATTCTCTTTAAAAGACGTTTTCCATGCTTCAAAAACTTTTTGTTTGGTCAAGTCATGGGATTTCAGTGTTTTTAAGCCATACCGGGACCAGGAGATCTGTTTAACTAAGAAAAAGTGATTAGTTTTCGGATATTTTATGGGCGTGAGTCCCAAACTACATATTATAAGGTATCCCAACATTATTTTTCCCTATTATCACACAAATCTCTGAAAATAACGTTTTTAGGGCATAAATATATGCTTTTCCCCACTTTTGGCTGACATAATGGATTATATTTCTTGTTGTTGTACATGTAATTGATGGCTATGTGTTTCGAACACATTTAGGGAGTTATTTATAATTTCTATTCCATAATTTTTTTCAAGTATTTCTGCATCCCTATTTGGGAATATTATAGTGGCATCAAAGCATAGTCTTGGCTCAGCCTATGAGTTCTAGCCATTATGCAATCAAGAAGATAAGAAGAATAAGACATCATAATGATGAAGAGAATGAACTTGATATCATTAGTTTTCAGATCTAAGAAGTACCTCACTAAAGAGGTCAAGCAAAGAAGAAGTGAAGCTAAGTTAGGGTTTCCAGATGAGGAAGGCATGTACTTCATATCGGAAAAAAGAAGATCTGGTATTGCATAAAGCTCCAAAGAAACATACAATGGCCTTTTATTTGAAATATAAAAGGCATAGAAGTGAAGAATACTTATATCATGAGAGTCTAAGTGAATATCTTGCAGAATATAAGTCTCATGCTAGAGCTATCAAGAAGAATCTGACTCTTCCAGAGTTTATTCATCTCAAAGAAGAAAGGAGACCTTGCAGCAGTAGAAGAATGAAGGGAAATATATTTCTATTTTCTACCTTTGATGGGTCATCCTCATGCACAACAAAGGATTGGAGAAGGAAGTTGGATGCATTTTTTCTGCTACATCCAGTAGTAGAGAAAGAAGCTGTTGAGATTTCAGTGCTGCACCTTCAAAGTGAAGCCCAAAATTGGTGGTTCAGCCATTTTAGTCATGCAAAAGTGACTGCATATGAAGATTTCACTCAAAGGTTGATCAAGAAGTTCGACAAGAAGAAATCAGAGGGGAAGAAGCCTTCACCACCAGTTATTGTAGAAGCACTTGTTTTAGGAGGAAGGCCACTTGCACCTTTGCAAGATGATTTAGATCTCTTGATATGTAGAGTCCCATGCACCATTCTGGAGATGCATGAAGAAGAAGAGACTTGTACCAACACTGATGAAGCCATAGAAGATCATCCATCATAATCAGTTATTGGAGAAGCCATCACACTGGAAGGAGGAACCCTTGTAGCATTACAATATGTTCCCAAGTTGTACCAAGGTATGCACATGTTTTCATTTCCTATTAGTTCAATGCATCATGTGGAGAATGATGGGAGTGTACCATTGCATGACCAAGGGTCTAAATATATTTCTAAATTGGAGCAACAAACTTTCACTGCACTGAGCAGCCTTGATTTATTCAAGGAGGATGCAAACAATCATCCTAATATATCATTGATGAGCTGCACACAACCCTTGAGGTTGTAATGTAGTTTCTTGGAGGATGGGATGAGTATTGTTTTGAAAAATACATTGCAAAACTATGTGGTCAACATTGGATCTGATTTTGAGGCAACAGCTACACCATCATGGGGATCAACAACAATGTCATTTAGCAGCAGTGATGAGTTTAGAGCCCAACCATTGTTGGAATATTCCAATGACCTTCCCATATGTTGAAAAAGGGGGAACAGATAAATGATGGAGGACATCTTAGGATGGATAACATATCTCATGTTTGTGGTGGATACTCTTTGATGAGCCCTACACATCATGATGGGAGGTTTTTTCCTACCACCTATTTGGATCCTTATGGGATCAACTTGGTCATTCAGGAGATTGCATTTCAAAATCCCATGAGATGCAAAGAAAGAAATATGATTTGGGAGGATGGTATTCTCCATTGGATGAATTCCACTTATGGACATAATGATATACACTCACCATGGGTTGGATGGGTGATGTTGATGAGCAAGAGGTTGAGAAACCACTTGCAAATCTATGATACTGGACAACAAGATGCAAGACTGCGTTGGTTACTCTTGAAAGAGTTTGGTCATCCTATGACACATTCTATTTCAAAGGGTATGTGGATGGATGGAACTTGGCATGGCACTTACTTCATATGGAGGCAAAAAGTTTGGGTCTATTGGAATGATATGATATGTTTCATATCAACTCTCATATTGATGCTCCATGACTTATATGATTATGGTGTGGGGAGGAAACTAGAGCTATCGTTGCTTTGGTTGTTATTGAGAGACTATGGGTTGAACTTATCCCATACTTTGCATGATGTTGCAAGAGTAGGAGATGGCACTCCCATGATGAGAGGGGAATACTATTTAACCTTGGAAAATGAGGAGATACTTTCACCTTTGGAGAGATCTCTCACATATAGCAACATTATGTTTCATGATGACTTTGACATGTGGGATGTCAAAGGATGGAGCTATAAGATGACATGAGCCTTATCACTAAGGCCAACAACATTTTCACTTGGGAGCTTGGATTTTTTGATGGAGTGTTCCCAGGATCACTTCATATATGATACACTTGATGAGCATGTAGGAGGTGAGAGTGATGGAGTAGTGGATGGAGACATATATTGCCATGATATGATCTTCTTGACTTGGATTTTCAAGTGTAATAAGAGATATCTACATACAGCAATTGTGGGTTTCCTTTCCATGCACCTTGATGCATATCATTCCTTACTGGAGGAGTTCACTTGGGAGGCTGCCCAACATGATGAATATCAACATATGGAGAGATGCATAGCCCCGAATATTATGGAGAGGTTGGCACAACCACCTCCCTACTCATTTGGAGTGAAGGAGAACTTTCAATTGAGCCATTTCAGCTCAATGACCAAAGTACATGAGGGAGGATGCATATTTATGTTTCATGATTTGTACTCCTTTATTTTTATGAGTAGCATATTGTACCAAGGAGTGTCTTTCCTTCTTGAATATTGTATTTTGTTGTACTTAAGGCCATTTTCCGCATTGATATTGGCCATTTTATTTTTGTTTTGTGGGGGAGTGCCACATGATTTCCGATGTGCATCATTGGCACCAAGTTGTACTTTCATGATTCCATCCTGTAGGATGATTGTGGCAGAAAACAAAAGGCTGAAAAGACAAGGGATGCACTTCGTTGGTTCCATATATGGAACTATGTTCCACCTCCTGGTTGTCACATGGCAACTTGCTTTCATTTGTTTATGCTTCCATATATTGATGATGTTCCTATGTTGATGGGAAGCTTTGTTGGGAGAGTGGCACAAGAGTTGGAGGTGCCCATTGGGAGTATGATTCTCCATACTTCATATATTGCATGTTTCAGGAGAAAAAATGGGCAAACCATGATTTCCATACTACCCCTCTTGACTTCATGTGGGAGGAACCATTTGGAGAGCTTGAGTTTTTGGGAGGGGCACTTCATGGATGTTTTGACTGATGGGGTGACTTGGATAATTCTTGGAGACCATGATATTTCAGCCCAAGATCAACAGCAGCCCCATACATATCATAAATGGAGAGAGAAGCAGTGTGGGATGGACATTGTAGTCCCACAATTTCAGCCATACAACCCACCTTCTTTGCAGGAGCTTAAGGTGGAGGAGATGTTTCATGAGTTTCCATGTTGTAGGGTGACTCACTTCCTATGGATGATAGCTTGGGATGGAGGCTTCACATGGGGATGTTGATTCCCAACACATTTCTGATTCCATGCCTCAAGGAGGCCGCTAGACTATATATTGTTGTTTCCATGTATGTCCCACTTTTTCATGTTGAGAGCCATTTGGAATTTTCACCAAAGGCATACTTTTTCACATGGGAGGAACAACTTGAGGACACATTTCTGATAAAGCATCTTGTTCTTTGGAAGAAATTATCACTTGGGGATGCTACAAGAGGAAGAGGGGAGGCAACAAATTGGAATATTGATTTTTGCTGATTTCACTTAGGAGAAGAATAAATGGGTAAGGAGGCCCATGCATAATAAAAATATAAATAAAATCCTTCATAATGTGAAAAGGGATCAACATAATAACTGGATTTCACATTCCATGTGTGAACAAGGACCTTTTGCATGTGGACAAAGTCAAGTTTGACTAAGTCAACAACATTAATATTTTAGGAGTGGGTCCTAAATAAATCAATGCTCAATATGAACAAGGATAAACCTGAGCTATTTTCATAAGCACACTTGAGTGTGAAAGAGGCTGGATCACTTGACCAAGTCAACCAGGACCAAATCAAGAGCGTTATCTAGATGCAATGAACCTCTTAGATGCACAACGCAGTATTAGTTGGAGGCTACACATGTGAATGGAGCTAAATCATTGAGATGATTTAGGGTTTTGTAGGACTTCTATCTTATAAAAGGAAGGGGAGGACACCGAGGGAAGGTTGTTCATGATATGATATTTTCTGAAGATATTGTCTATTTAGACATTTTTTATTCTCTTGTTGTTTACCCGAGAATATTGTTGTTTAGCACTGGGTGTTCCTGGGCGGGAATCTCACCTCTTCCATTGAGTAGCTCAAGGAGGAGCCTTGTTGATCTTGTCCACTATCAGGCATTTGGCCAAGCGACATCTTCCAAATACAACTCAGATCCTATTGAGGGTTTGGCTGTCCTTGTAAGCTGCAGCAAGTGGAGGCTATATATACTCAGATCTAGGCCAATCTAGTGCCTCTTTTCAGTGGGAGAGTTTTCTATCTCATTGACAAGAGTGTATTGGATATTTGGAGCTGTATTTTTAGATCTTGGCATTAGGAAAAACCAGTACCATAGTTTACAGCACAATTTCTCTCCCATAACTACGTTATTTGCAAGTATAGAGTTGCAGGGAGTTTTGGCATACTTTTGGAGGAGAGATATTTGGTGTTGAGGTTCTGCCCTTCACTGTGGTGATCCATGGATTAGGAATCTAATCCATGTCATGTTCATATATGATTTGAATTTTATTTTATTTTCTACAACATTTCTGAATACCACTGCTGATCTGCAACCTTAGATCTCAGATCTACTCTTTGTGCTTCATGTTTTGTTCAAATCCCCAAGGGGAATGTGTAGAGGAGCTCTTCTAGTGTAAATATCTGATTTAGATCTAAATTTTTGTACACAGATCTTCTCTAGATTTGGAATGTAATAAAAAACTGCTTCAGCTCATTAAAATCACGCTGTCAAGCCTTGCAGTCTTAATATATTGTTGCAGTACCTCATTCTTGAGGATTTCTTCATCCAATTCTTCCATTTTTCTTCATTTTCTAAGAAATATAACTCTATATCCGATGTTTTCATCATATTTTATCAGAAATTCTCTTTAAAAGAAGTTTTTCATGCTTTAGAAACTTTCTGTTTAGTGAAGGCACGGGATTTCAGTGTTTTTAACCCATACCGGGACTAGGAGATCTATTTAACTAAGAAAAAGTGATTTTTTTTCAGATATTTTCTGGGTGTGAGTCCCAAATTACATATTATAAGGTATCCCAGCATTATTTTTCCTTATTATCACTCAAATATCTGAAAATAATGTTTTTAGGGCATAAATAGTTGCCTTTCCCCACTTTTGGCTGATATAATGGATTAGACTTCTTGCTGGTGTACATGTAATTGATGGTTATGTGTTTCAAACAAATTTTATGAGTTATTTCTCATTTCTATTCTAGAATTGTGTTCAAATATTGTTGCATCCCTATTTGGGAAAATTACAATAAACTTGGGGCTGATGAGATCTTGCGATGATACGTTCTTGAGCTTGAAAGACACAATATACTAGTTAAAGTACATGGCAGTGTGGTAAGGGGTAACTACACCAGGAAATATACTGTTCAGAATATTCTGCGAGCTGGATTATAGTGTCCTATGCTACATATGGAATCCAAGGCATATTTTTACTCTTGCGATGTATATCAAAGGATGGGGAGACTGTTGTAGATAGATGAAATGGTGCTACAACCCCAAGTTATGATGCAATATTTCGATAAGTGGGCGATTGACTTTGTGGGATAAATTGAGCTGCCTGGAAAGAAAATGGGCACACATTATATTATCATGAAGAGTGCTTACCTCACTTGATGGACTGAGGCACAACCAGTCCAGAATTGTATTGTAGACACAATGACGAAGTTCATCTTTGATCATATTGTGACGCGGTTTGGTTGTCCGAAACTCCTAATGAGAAATAGAGGTACACATTTCCTGAATAGCACCATTGAATACTTGACTAAGGAATTCCAAGCGGTCCACCACAAGAGTATGCCATACCACCCCAGGTGAATGGAACAGTAGAAGATTTCAACAAATTATTGGAGGACGTGCTAACAAAAGTTTGCACCATTAACATAAATGACTAGGATCTATGCATTTATGAAGTTTTATGGGCCTACATAACTACTTGTAAGAAGATGACAGGATAGACCCCGTTCCAATTAATGTATGGTCTGGAAGTAGTAATTCCAATCGAGTATATCGTACCTAGTATACGCATCACCACAGTAATTAATATGGCAGATAATGACATCATGGAGTAGATATTTGTCCAATTGATCGAGTTGGAAGAGGCTCGCTTCATCACTAGGTTTTGTCAGTAGGTTAAAAAGGAAAGAGACAAGGCATGGCATGATCAGCATATTAAGAAAAAGAGATTCAAAGATGGGGGTCACCTAGTTTTGTTGTATGACAACAATTTTTCAAAGTTCCCTGGAAAGATGCAAATGCATTGGTTAGGCCCATATATTTTTTAGGATGTGATGGAAGGAGGCGTATTCCAACTCGCCAAGATGAATGGGGAATGTTTCCCTTGTCGTATTAATGGTAGCAGATTAAATTTATATAAAGACAACTCCATCCTTGGTAGTTCACAATGACTATATGGTTGATGTAGAGTCTTAATGCTTTGCGTAGTTGGTTGGGGGCATGCGACTATAATTGGGTTGTATATAGAAGCTATTGTGAGTCAAGAAAGTAGGATTTAGGGGAGTGTGGCTCAAGCAAGTGAATTCTGTGCATTTGAAAAAAAATGTGCCGATGCAGTTCCACCGTTGAAGGATTCCTTGAGCGGAATCAAAGTGAAGATAGCAGACACACCACCTTTTTGACTCGGGACAAGTAAAAATTTAGTGTTGGGGGCCTGTTGGAGATGGGATCCCCACAAAGTAAGAAGCAGAGAAAGACTTCACAGATCGAGGAGCGGAGCACGTAGTGTGGAGTGTATATTGAGTCTTAGGGGCTTTGGAGTTGGTCCAATCCCCTTATTATGAATGGGATGGGATTATTTTGTGAACATTGGACTCCACCCATGGTTTTGGAACATGATATTATAAATGAAAAACCTATATAAGGAGTCTAGATAATAAAAATAACAAATGCAGGAAAGGATGTGTATTTTTTGCAGTTCATATTTCTAGTGAAAAAGGGAAGGATTTTGAGGATGCTGAATTATTGAATAGGTATCATGTTTTGCGGTTTTTTTAGGATGTGTTTATTGTAGAGATTTCATTGTTTCCACCTCATAGGAAATTGAAATTTACTATTGAGTTCGTTATGAAGAATCTACGACTGCAGAAAAAAAGTATATTCCCTAGACTTGATGGCCTAGTCTATAATAATAGAAAGAAAAGAATCTAATGTTTTCCTTAAAGTAAATAGTCAATGGGATGAAGCCTACCTAGAATCTGTCGTATGCATCGCTCCTCTCTTGACTTGTATGCTCCAATCCTAGCTTTGATCGCTATAATTAGAAACTGCACAATAAAAAAACACAAGACAAAGATCTATGACATTTATGTAGCATCATCTAATCAATTTATTCAATGGATCAACATGGCATCAAAATATATGAACTCATAACATCACATATAGGAAAACAATGAACTCTTTATATTAATAGAAATGGAGAGAGTTACAACCAAATATAAGAGTTAATCTTGTAGAAGATATCCTCCAAGTTTACTTGTCCTTCCTTGCCACAAAGCATGCCTCTATGTCACCCTAATGCATGGAATAATGATTCTCATAGAAAAAAATGAGGGTAGAATATATCTATAAAAGCCAACACCTATCTTATGGATGATCACAAATATATAAAAGAGGATGGTAGGCTAAGATTTATTAGCCATTTACCAATATAGGCTTCAAATCCACTCTTGATGGGAGGATGAGATAAAGGGATAAGGGGTGAAATCTCCAACGTAGGATAGGATAGGATTCGAGACTTTCATCTAAGGTCAATAGTTATAACAACTCCTAAAATACTCTAGAAGAGGAAGCTTCTAGATTCATTTTATTTTTCACGAACTTCTACAATCAGCGCATCCCCAGTAAGGGGCAGCTTGCTGGTGATCAATGCATGTCTAGAAAGGGCCAACTTGCTGGTGAACGTTGGTCTCTAAATGGCTAGGGTGAGTTGGGCCTAAAAAACACAGAAACTAAGTAGTTAAAGGCATAAATTTAGGGTATTCAGAGATTCATGCTTAGGTCTTTCTGTAGGGATGATGACAAAGTGTTCAAAGGATGTGAATGATCCCATTTGAAGGTGTATTGACCAGATGTGACAAAATTTCCTATAACGGATTCCCCCCTAAAGCAGAAAGTTAGAAATGAAAATTGATGACTCAAGTGCTTTACCTTGTTCCAATTTTTGTATCAATAACAACCAAAGAGATAATATTATGTTACAATACATTTACATCATGGCATTTATGTTGAGGGAGGCATACCCATACTCTACACATAAGATAATATTACATGTACAATGATAAAAAATACATGCCTGTTGATGACAAATGGTGGACCCATTATTGGATGACTTTCTGTATGATCATAGCCATCATACTTTGTGGTATTGTATTAGTCCTTAAATCACAACCCAGATGGATGAAACTAGATTTGATGCCTTCTATCTTGTTCACACTCCAATGTCTTAGTTTAACCATGTGAACCAATGAGATGGAGTTTAACATGGTAGACACCATCTGATTGTTGGCCAATGATGTAAGACATTAATAGACATGAGAGAAACAAATGATGATTTTAATGGTTCTTAAGGTACCACAGTAAAATCCATATGGTGTGAATGAATTAGTTGAAGTCGAACACCACACATAATCTTTCGATCAAATTCCATTGATGTAAACATGTCATTGAGAGCAAGGAAACTTACCATTGATGTATGAAAGCACCAAGCTACCGAAAGGATGTCTCTAAGTCAACTTCGTGGATAATCAGCTAATGTCAATAGGAAGCAACCCATTGTAGGAGGGCCTTGATGTATCCACCATTGACGACACGAAATGGGTATCATGATTTGAGACAGAATGGTGATTATATGGAAATAGATCATAAACGACATACATGGAATTAAGGCTTAAGAGTATTTTAGTAGATATTGACTGAATCACTTCTCTTGAACATATCAGTGACATTGAATGGAATTGGAAACATTGACCCACAACTAAAAATGGAGTCTTTGAAATGGTATGATGAACCAAAAGACAAGTAGATTTCCCAACCCAAAAACCATGGCGATGAAGTGGAAGAGTTGCATGTTGAAGAGAAACTCACTTCCATTAACAAGTGGAGTGCCCTATTTTCCCAATTTCACCACCCATAATAGTCAGTGCCTCTTTATTTTTTAACAAGATTAAGGATGATAACATATGTTTGATCTGTAAGTTCATCCTTTTGATGAATCCCTTTGAGTATGTTTAACGAACCCGAGAAGGAGTGGTTCGACCCCATCATGAACGACGAGTCCATCGCTATTTGATGTTTTTATGAGTCCAATGGAGGTAAAGCTCAACATATTTTCCATTTTTAGAGAGTCTAAAAAATAGGTGAAAAATAAAACTCCAAAGGTTCCTTTTCATAGATAGTCCCTTCAATTCGAAAAGGAAGAAAAAAATATCTAAGAGAACCTCTTATCCATGATTGAATAAGGTATTATTTTTTTGTAAATAGTCTATCTTAGTCCGGAAAAGGGTTAAACTTATATTAAATAGAAATATTTTAATTTACTTTAACGAGTTTGAAAATACAAGTGCTCGACAATATTTTCATATTTTGGGAGTCTAAAAAGAGCTGAAAGAGGACTCCTCCTATAGGAACGAGTGGTATAAAGGGTCGAAAATGGTTCTGGTCATGGTGGAAAAACTAAAAACACAAAGAGGTCAATAGATTGGTTAATAATACCACTCATTGTAGCAGTTTCTCAGGAAAGGATAAAACAACCAAGTGAAATTGTATGATAATCCAAGCAGATGGTGATGATTGAATGGGAAAAAAAATGCTCATATGGAGAAATAAGCTGATAGAAATGGAATTCATGAGATATAGGATGAAAATGGTTTCATTTTTACACAATCTTGAAACATGGGAATATATTCTTCAAATTACTTGAACATGATTTCATTTTTTCACAAGCTTGAAACATGAGAAAAATTATGCTTGAGAGTGGTTTCTTTTTTACACAAGATTGAAAAAGAGACAAAATATGCTTGAAATAAGTTTGCATGCCCCCAACATAATGATGCAATTGAAGGTACATTCCCCCCAAGCTTCATTTCATTCACATAATTAGACTACTAGTTACTAATAGGTCGATGGAATGAAGGTTCATTTATGAGATCAAGTGAAAGACTCGACTGGGAATTTACAAGATCTAATCAAAGACTCCAATATCAAGGGGATTTGTTTCATTTTTTCATGAGCTTGTCATTAGAAAATAAAATATTCTCATGGTACCTTTTTTCATTTTTTAAAGATCTTAACGCAAGAAAAGGAACTTTTCTCAAAGTTCTTATTACTTTTTTTAACGAGTTTGACACAAGAAAAATAACTATGCTTCGAGGACCTTGTTTCATTTTTTAAGGAGCTTGAAACAAGACAAGAAAATAGGCTCTGAAATTAGATCATGGCCTCCAAGGGACCATGGCTTCCAAGAGGTTCTCATAACATGGAAGAATAACTCTATGGAAGGGATACATATCAAGGATTCTAATCGAATGATTTTTCTCCATTGCCCCCAGTACATGATGCAGTACATCACTGACGAGATCATCAGTAGACACGAGAATGGAATAGGTTGCCACATAATTAATCTATGGTAGGGTAGTTACCATTTTCATATAAGGACCATTTAGGAAATATGATTGATTGGGAGTCAGATTAATACCAACGAATGAAAGTTGGTCAATTTTCATGATTCATCCTTCATGTGGAAAACACATCACATGAAAGAGTGAAGTTACAAGAGCTCCTATGACATAAACATAGTCATTCCCAAGGAGTAAATTAAAATCCAAAGGGCCTAGTACTACCACCACATCAATATAGACAAAATTTCTTCCCAAAGTAATAGGAAAAAGAGGAAGGATACCTAACGGTTGACTTTCTCCTCTGTTAAAATCCAACAAATTATGGGTAACAGGCATAGGCTACAGAGAACCGAATATTTCCAAGTAGTTTAGAGAAAAATACTTACAGACGCTCCTTCATATATGACTACACCAGGTATGACCATATTATAAGCCTGTAATATGCCCTAGAAGAGTAGGTAAGGAGGAAGGTGATATCCTTCCAGTCGACTCCAATCAAAGGAAGTGACCATACTACTTGGAAGGGGTGTTGTGGGAACGGGAGAATTTGAGACAGAATGATGATTATATGGAAATAGATCATAAACAACATACATGGAATTAAGGCTTAAGATTATTTTAGTAGATATTGACTGAATGACTTCTCTTGAACATATCAGTGACATTGAATGGAATTGGAAACATTGACCCACAACTGAAAATGGAGTCTTTGAAATGGTATGATGAACCAAAAGACAAGTAGATTTCCCAACCCAAAAACCATGGTGATGAAGTGGAAGAGTTGCATGTTCAAGAGAAACTCACTTCCATTAACAAGTCGAGTACCCTATTTTCCCAATTTCACCACCCATAATAGTCAGTGCCTCTTTATTTTTTAACAAGATTAAGGACGATAACATATGTTTGATCTGTAAGTTCATCCTTTTGATGAATCCCTTTGAGTATGTTTAACGAACCTGAGAAGGAGTGGTTCGACCCCATCATGAACGACGAGTCCATCGCCATTTGATGTTTTTATGAGTCCACTGGAGGTAAATCTCAACATATTTTCCATTTTTAGAGAGTCTAAAAAATAGGTGAAAAATAAAACTCCAAAGGTTCCTTTTCATAGATAGTCCCTTCAATTCGAAAAGGAAGAAAAAAATATCTAAGAGAACCTCTTATCCATGATTGAATAAGGTATTATTTTTTTGTAAATAGTCTATCTTAGTTTGGAAAAGGGTTAAACTTATATTAAATAGACATATTTTAATTTACTTTAACGAGTTTGAAAATACAAGTGCTCGACAATATTTTCATATTTTGGGAGTCTGAAAAGAGCTGAAAGAGGACTCCTCCTATAGGAACGAGTGGTATAAAGGGTTGAAAATGGTTCTGGTCAGGGATAATTGTAGGGGCGAATTTTAGCCCAAATGCGAATTTTAAGGGATTTTAAATTTTATTATGGCGAATTTTTTATATAAAACCCATTTTTTATAGTTTAATAAAGTTAGCCCAAAAAATATTTTAAAAATAATTAATTATTTAACATTAGCCCAAAAAAAAAAGGGCGCACACAACTGGAAACATGAAATTCGCCCCCGATTTTCCAGGTTTCCTTGGCATTCGCCCCCGATTTTCCAGATTTCTTTACCATTCGCCCCATTTTTTCAGTTTTCAGTGGTTCGGAGAGGTGGCTGGGCTTTATGCACACATATTTTCAAGTTCTTGCTGGCTGAGCGAGGCCGACTCTCTCTGGTCCGTTTCAGTCATAGATCTGCGCAGTGACCAATTAAGGATTTTATTTGTTGGGCATCCTTTTCCTGGATCCAAAGGACCGTCGCATGCCTCTTCATCCTCACGCTGTTTTTGCCAAATTTATTCTATGTACCGGTGCGTGATCTTAAATTTGAAACACGACTGGATGTGAAGAACCCTTCCACTGTAAGGGCATTCTCGAGGTGGGTAGTCTGCATTGATTTTGCTTTGCTGTAAGGGGTTTGATTTTCTTCTCTATTTGTGCATGGTTTTCCTTGTGGTCTATCTGCTTGCATGTACAGAAGTTGCAGAGACAGAAGACGAAGGCATGAAGTCTACAAATTCCGCAGAGACCTTTGGACAGAAACTGATAAAGGTTATTAGCGATGTATGTTTTACATTATTTGTGCTTGTTGTACTGGTAATCATTAAAGATTTAGAATTAATAGTAGGGTTGCTTATGTCATCACCAACAACGCCCTCTTCAACATTTAACATCATCAGGTATCATGCATTTTTTCTTCACTTCCCTAAGGGAGACAATTGTTACTTTCCAAGAAAAATTATGTGCTTGCTCTTACACATCAACATATCCACTGCCTACAAATATTTGGCATCCAAATAGAAATCACAAAATCAGACTCCAAACATATTTTTTTGACAAAGCATTTTCTTTCAGGTTTTGACTATCACTCTTAATGGAAGGTTTTTGATTTCCATAAATATTCACTAGGAGTTATAAATATGTATGTCAAATTTTCCTTCACTTCACAGGCTTTGATTTGTGCCCTAACAAGTAACACAGGTCGGGGATCTCCAAAATTCATTGTCTACAGAGAATGGTATCCCCATATTTCTGCAACAATATGTATCCTCCGCCTCAACTCTTTCAGGCATCTAACCATCTTAAAATCCTCCTAAGTCTAGTCTACAAATTCTAGGTGTCTGATATTTGTTTGCCATGTTAGATCTAAGTACAGTACATCCACCTCTATCCACAAATAGAGAATCATGTCTCTACTCTACCTCTGCCTCTCATCCAAGGCAAAATACACATCTGCAATAATTATAAAAAATCAACATGGGTGACTGACTTACAAATTTGGAGACAATTCCACACTTAGCCAAATGCCCTAGTCTCCACATTTGCCATATTGGTCCCACCTCTTATATTAGTAGTTTCAATAAAAGTGTCACTACTACAGAGTGGGTGTGTATCTTCTTCACAAGTTCCTCTGGATCAATTTTGCTACAAAACATGTAAAAAAACAAAGGTAGAGTTGCAAGAACCAAAAATAATTTTTTTTAAATTTTATTAAATACAGTGATTTGAATTTGCCAAGGGATACACTCAGATCCTATGATAGTATTTATATCCCCTATGAAGGGCATGTTTCCTGCAACATAACCCAGAAATCTATCCTTCGATTTCTGGCTGTTAGGTTTCCTCCCCTTTGCTGTGACCAACTTGCACTCTCCTCCCTTGGACTTGACCTCTAGATGAAAGTCCTTCACCCTCGCTGATATCTAATTGAGTCACTATCCTTCATGTCTCAAACACACAATGTCTCTTGTGTTCACTCTCTTATGTCTCTCCATCTAACCTTGCTTCTATAAGCTTGAGTTATTGACCAAATCCACAACCCTAATCTCCAAAGTTATTGACGGTTGATGATAGATCTCAATATCACTTGAGATCAGTGGTTTAAATTCATTAGATCAACTCACTTTTTCTTATAAAAGTCAATTAGTTTAATAATTGTTTTAATTAAAGTAATTTTGCTACGATTAAAGGCCTTGGATGACCTCCACACACCTAGGCACATAGACCTATGCAGAAGTACCTATCCAATGCTACAAACATCAATACTCCCTCTTAGCGAGGAAGGTACTTCTCGAAGAGCCACCTACAATCGACTTTCCCTTTAATCCCAACACAATGTCCCGCGCATCTTCCCTCACCATGGAAATCCTCCAAACTTCCTAGTCTATTGCCTCATCAATGATGTTAGTCATCAATGAAACATACCTCATAAACTTCTTTAGATGCCCGCTCTCCCTAAATGTGCTCCTAGGACCTGAACTTCTTTCAGCATCCCTCTTATGTCTCCCCTTCATCTAACCTTGCTTTTATAAGCTTGAGTTATTGACTAAATCCACAACCCTAATCTCCAAAGTGATTGACATTTGAGGTTAGATCTCAACTTCACTTGATATTAGTGGTTGAAATTCATTAGATTAACTCACTTTTTCTTATAAAAGACAATTAGTTTAATAATTGTTTTAATTAAAGTAATTTTGCTACGATTAAAGGCCTTGGACAACCTCCACACAAGTAGGCACATAGACCTATGCAAAAGTACCTATCCAATGCTACAAACATCAATACTCCCTCTTAGCAAGGAAGGTACTTCTCGAAGAACCACCTAGAATCGGCTTTCCCTTCAATCCCAACACAATGTCCCATGCATCTTCCCTCAGCATTGCAATCCTCCAAACTTCCTAGTCTATTTCCTCATCAATGATGTTAGTCATCAATGAAACATACCTCATAAAATTCTTTAGATGTCCGCTCTCCCTAAATGTGCTCCTATGACCTAAACATGCTTCTCAGCATCCCTCAGTGTTTGCTCAAACCACCTCTGTCTTGTGACAAAACTTGAAGGAGCAACTCATAAACCTTCCTAGATGACAAGATCTCCTTGAAATTAACATCTATGCTCACAATTGCCTTCCTCTGCACTAGTATAAAAATCTTGTAAGCTTTTTAGATCTCTCTATATCCAACAAATATCCCCTTCTCGCTTGAAGGGTGTAGCCTTGTCCTCTTCTTCGCAGGCACATGAATGTATACTGGAAAACCAGAGATTCTCAACTACCTTATCTCTGGCTTCACCCCAATGAATGCCCTCCTCTAGAGTCTTGTCCCCAATATCCTATGCAAACTCATGGTATGCCATAGATTACCAGTACATGTTTTACATTCTTTGTGCTTGCTGTACTAGTAATCACATATTAGATAAATCATAATACTTAGAATCTTCTGACAGATCTAACCATTATTTCCTGTAGTCTCCTCCCTTGGACTTGACCTCTGCATTGATTTTTCTTTGCTGTAAGGGGTTTGATTTTTTCCTCTATTTGTGCATGGTTTTCCTTATGGTCTGTCTGCTTGCATGTACAAAAGTTGCAGAGACAGAAGACGAAGGCATGAAGTCGACAAATTCCGCAGAGACCTTTGGACAGAAACTGATAAAGGTTATTAGCGATGTATGTTTTACATTCTTTGTGCTTGCTGTACTGGTAATCATAGTGATTGCAATTAAATAGGTAGTCGCCACCTTGTCATCACCAACAGCGCCCTCTTCAACATTTAACATCATCAGGTATCATGCATTTTTTCTTCACTTCCCTAAGGGAGACACTTGTTACTTTTCAAGAAAAATTATGTGCTTGCTCTTACACATCAACATATCCACTGCCTACAAATCTTTGGCATCCAAATAGCAATCACAAAATCAGACTCCAAACATATTTTTTTGACAAAGCATTTTCTTTCAGGTTTTGACTATCACTCTTAATGGAAGGTTTTTGATTTCCATAAATATTCACTAGGAGTTATAAATATGTATGTCAAATTTTCCTTCACTTCACAGGCTTTGATTTGTGCCCTAACAAGTAACACAGGTCGGGGATCTCCAAAATTCATTGTCTGCAGAGAATGGTATCCCCATATGTCTGCAACAATATGTATCCTCCGCCTCAACACTTTCAGGCATCTAACCATCTTAAAATCCTCCTAAGTCTAGTCTACAAATTCTAGGTGTCTGATATTTGTTTGCCATGTTAGATCTAAGTACAGTACATCCACCTCTATCCACAAATAGAGAATCATGTCTCTACTCTGCCTCTGCCTCTCATCCAAGGCAAAATACACATCTGCAATAATTATAAAAAATCAACATGGGTGACTGACTTACAAATTTGAAGATAATTCCACACTTAGCCAAATGCCCTAGTCTCCATATTTGCCATAGTGGTCCCACCTCTTCTATTAGTAGTTTCAATACAAGTGTCACTACTACAGAGTGGGTGTGTATCTTCTTCACAAGTTCCTCTGGATCAATTTTGCTACAAAACATGTAAAAAAACAAAGGTAGAGTTGCAAGAACCAAAAATAAAATTTTTTAAATTTTATTAAATACAGTGATTTGAATTTGCCAAGGGATACACTCAGATCCTATGATAGTATTTATATCCCCGATGAAGGGCATGTTTCCTGCAACATAACCCAGAAATCTGTCCTTCGATTTCTGGCTGTTAGGTTTCCTCCCCTTTGATGTGACCAACTTGCACTCTCCTCCCTTGGACTTGACCTCTACATGAAAGTCCTTCTGTTATAACCTGACATCTTCATACCATCTCCATTTTGTTCTCACATCATCTCTTTATCACACAAATGAATTCAACTCTTCATGGTACAGACCCATTCGATGAAGATTCTCACTGGAGCTTAGATCTGTCAGAAGATTCTAAGTATTATGATTTATCTAATATGTGATTACTAGTACAGCAAGCACAAAGAATGTAAAACATGTACTGGTAATCACGATGATAGCTTTCTTCCTCTATAAATGTTTTTTATTCATTTCAATTCACAGGCCCACTTAACTCGTTATTTAAAATATCAAGAAAACTAAGCTCCAGTGCACCAAAACTGCTTGGAATTGAACCAAATAGTTTGTTGTTTGAAAGATTTAAGGAGTTTACATCAGCAATAGATCCAATAAATAAAATTAATTTTATGTAGTGTATATTATAAATACAGTATACTACTAAATTGAAATGAATAAAAAACATTTATAGAGGAAGAAAGCTATCATATGTGATTACCAGTACATGTTTTACATTCTTTGTGCTTGCTGTACTAGTAATCACATATTAGATAAATCATAATACTTAGAATCTTCTGACAGATCTAACCATTATTTCCTGTAGTCTATTTTTCATAACCTGACATCTTCATACCATCTCCATTTTTTTCTCACATCATCTCTTTATCACAAAAACGAATTCAACTCTTCATGGTACAGACCCATTCGTCTTATATATGTTTACTTAATCCATTATTTACAACAGTTAATTACTATTAATGATACCAACAAAAGAATATCACCCCTAATTCCACTCTCCCAGCTCTTGATCAAAACTTTATAAGCTATGTTAAGCCATTGACCTGAGCTTCTAAGTCAAACTTTATTCTTACATCGAGACAGTAAAATACGATGTCAATCTGCATCTCCACAATTCAATATATAGTCAATCCAATCAGCATAAAACACTCCAGCTCAACAAGTTTTCAATCTACTTGTTTGATGACAACCTATGTTAATAATAGATTATAATATATATACTTGTATAATGTCATCCTATACTGGCATTAGTCACTATGACCTGCATGTAGTTGTCACTCTCTTATACTATGTGCTTATCTATCCCAATTCTGGTTCAATCCTCCTTGCGCTCAGTTTATGACTGCATATTAACCAACCAGTCAAGAATCCGAGATTTTTCTGGTTCAAAATTCAAATATACAACTAAAAAGTAAAAAATTTGCAAGACACAAAAACTCTTGGGTACAATTACACAATTTTATGCCTAGATAGGTTAGCATTTGGCCTTAATCCCAAGATTTTTTTCACTCTCAGAGAAGTTCTATAGCCAAGTTTGAATGGCTATAAGTTTATGCAATTCCCTCATCAATTTTGTTCGCAATGGCAAGCTGATCATTATTCATTCCCTGAGAACTTACTTGGCACATTGCATCCATAACATCTAGGAAGCCTTGTTTGAAAGCAAATCTCAAAGTCCCTCAAGCATTACCTGATGACAATAGCTACTGGTATCCACTTCTCATAACTCAAAAAATAGTGAAACAAAAGGGTAAAATGCATACTGAAAAATTTCAATGCAGAGTAAAAAATAAGAAAATAAATTGCTCAAAGTGAACAATGATTTTTTCGGCACTTATAGGTGGTAAATATTAAATATTGAATACCTGTCTCTACCTGTCTCTACCAGCAGGTGGTAAATATTGAATAGCTGGAAAGTTTGGCAGCTGAGCTATTCTAGCACACATAACTCTAGAAGCCTTAAGCTCACTGTCTCGCTTTAATAAAGTGTCTTTTAACATCTTGGATTTTTCCTCCATTGCTAACATGCGTTCTGTAAGATATTCAATCTCTTTCTGAGCATGTTCCCGATGACTATCATTTGAAAACTCTGTAGAAGAAATAGGTGAAGTGGCCCCCCTACCAAGAGACTTCCTAAATTTCACCTCCCTAGCTTCCTTTCCAGCTGTCTCTACTTCAAGTTTCATTTGAGCAAGCGAAGCAGGCCCTGGTAACCTTTTGCGCACTAGACCCCTCAGTCTCTGGCACTCAACCTCCAACTTAGCAGTTTTTTTAACAATTTTTGAATGTTTCTTGTTCGCTGCCTCTGCAGATTTCTTACATAGGTCCCTTTCATCAATTATTGAGTCCATTTCCTTACTGAGTGATTGAAGCTTGTATTTCAGGGCAGTATTTTCACTTTCTAATGATTCAAGCTTCACCTAAAGAACTTTGATCTCAGCCTCAGCTTGATTTTTTTCTTCATGTATTTCCATTAACTTTGAACTTTCTTGCAGAGAATTACCCATTGTATTATGCTTTGTTTTTTCCTCAAGTAACAGCTGATCCAATTCAACTATTCTGGCATCAAGCTCAAACTTCATTTTCCCTTTCAATGGATGTGCCGATCAGGAATTCGAGCTTTTCCATAAAATGCAAATGGAAGATGTGCGACCTCACTATGCTACCTTGGTGAATGTACTATCAGCATGCAGTTTTTTACCTGCTTTGCACCAAGGGAAGTGGATCCATGATTACATAATTATAAGTGGACTGGAGTCAAGTTTTTCTATAAGTAATTCTGTTGTAGCCATGTATGCAAAATGTGGATATGTAAATATAGCACAACAATTATTCGATTTATTATCTGAAAGAGATTTAGTCACATGGAATGTAATAATTGTTGGGAATGTGCAGAATGGGCATGCCAAAGAAGCTTTGGTAATTTTTCATCAAATGCAATTAGTAGATACGAAACCTAATTCAGTCATGATGCTGAGTGTGCTCCCAGCTTGTGCTGATCTACCAGCTTTGCAACAAGGTAACCAGATCCATAATTTGATAATTAGAAATGGGCTTGAGGCATATGTTTTTGTGATGACTGCCCTCGTAGAAATGTATGCCAAATGTGGGAACATAGATGCTGCAAAGCATTTGTTTGAGAAAATGACTAGACGAGATGTCATCTATTGGAGTAAAATGATTGCAGGGTATGGAATGCATGGCCTATATAAGGATTCCCTTGGAATTTTTGTTCAAATGCAACAAGCAGGCTTGAAGCCAGATCACATCACTTTCATTGGGGTTTTATCTGCATGTACTCATGCAGGTCTTATGGATGAGGGTTGGTGATACTTCAATTGCATGAGTGGAGATTTTTCTCTCACACCTAGGCTGGAGCACTATGCTTGCATGGTTGATATTCTTGGTCGTGCTGGCCGATTGGA